>CM066037.1:453166293-453431293 GCA_033557465.1 Ichthyophis bannanicus
CCCCTCCCAGAACTTGGAGTTCATAGGGGCAAGGTTGGATTCTCAACTGGCAAAGGCATTCTTGCCAGAAGACAGGGCCCACAGGCTGATGGACGTGGCCAAACAGTTTCTAAACAAACCCCTGGTCTCCGCCAGACTCTGCCTCAGACTTCTGGGCCATATGGCTTCGACAGTGCATGTGACTCCCAATGCCAGGCTCCATATGAGGCCTGCACAGTGGTGCCTTCGGACTCAGTGGTCTCAAGCCACAGGCCGCCTAAGAGAACAGGATAAAGGTGTCCAGACCCCTTTTGGCCTCCCTCAGCTGGTGGCTACATCCACCCAATCTGCTGAAGGGGATGCCCTTCCAAATGCCAGAATACTCGGTGGTCCTCACCACCGACGCCTCTCTGAAAGGCTGGGGTGCTCATTGTCTAGACAAGTGCACTCAGGGCCTCTGGTCTCCCTGGGAAGCAGCCCAACAAATCAATCTCCTGGAACTTCGAGCTATCCGCTTGGCTCTCAAGGCTTTTTCTCCGGCCCTGGCTCACCGCTCAGTCTTGATTCAAACAGACAACCAGGTAGCCATGTTTTATGTGAACAAACAGGGCGGGACTAGGTCCAAGCTCCTTTGTCGAGAGACTCAGGTCCTTTGTTCCTTTGCCCTGAAGCACAACATGCTTCTCAAGGCGGTGTACCTTCCAGGCCAGGAGAACTGCCTGGCCGACCAGTTGAGCAGAATTCTACAGCCCCACGAGTGGCAGCTGCATCCCTTGGTCGTTCAAAAGATCTTCCTGAAGTGGGGTCTCCCTTGGATAGATCTCTTTGCCAGTCCACTAAACAAGCAACTGCCCAGGTTCTGCTCCAGGCAACCGCATCCTTTGAGGATAGCACCAGATGCTTTTCTGATGTCCTGGTCTCAGGGTCTCCTGTATGCGTTTCCTCCCACGCCCTTGGTGCCCGAACTCTTTTCAAGACCCTTCAGGACAAGGCCTCGGTCCTGCTGGTAGCTCCCAGGTGGCCGAGGCAGCCTTGGTTTCTGCTTCTACTTCAGCTGGCAGTGGATTCCCCCCTACCTCTGGGGTTACAACCCGACTTTCTCTCACAGGAGCAGGGTTCCCTTCTGCACCCCAATCTCAAAGCTCTCAATTTGATGGCCTGGAGGCTGCAATGGTAGTTTTGGCTCCCTGGGGCCTACCTCAGGAAGTTGAGGAAGTTGTCCTAGCCTCTAGGAAACAGTCCACTAGGAAAACCTATGCCCTCAAATGGAAGAGGTTTTCTGTGTGGTGTCAGCTCTGTGCAGAGGATCCTTTCTCCTGTACTGTGCCAGTAGTGCTTCAGTACTTACTGCACTTGTCCAATCAGGGACTTAAGTCCAATTCTGTTCGAGTCCACCTCTCAGCTCTAGCAGCTTACCACTCACTGGTGGAGGGACATTCTCTGTCCGGTCACCCTTTGGTGTCCCGCTATTTCAGGGGCTTGCTTTTGCTCAAGCCTCCCATCCGTCGTCCTGCTCCTGAGTGGGAGCTGAATGTGGTCTTGCACAACTGACTCGCCCACCATTTCAGCCGATGGCTACTTGCCCACTACGCTTCCTCTCCTGGAAGACACTCTTCCTGATAGCCCTTACTTCGGCTAGGCGAGTGAGTGAGCTTTTGGCCCTGGTCTGTGATAGGCCTTATACTAGGATTTATAGGAACAGGGTAGTCCTCAGGGCTCATCCAAAGTTCCTCCCAAAGGTTGTCTCCTCTTTCCACCTCAACCAGGAGGTGGTTCTTCCAACATTCTTCCCTAGGCCTCATGCAAGCCAGGCTGAAGCAGTCCTGCATACCCTGGACTGTAGGAGGGCCTTATCCTTCTACCTTGACCGTACGCAGGGGCATAGAAGGGCTACTCAGCTCTTCGTCTCCTTTGACCCTAATAAGTTGGGGTTGGTTGTGTCCAAGCGTACCTTGTCCATATGGGTGGCTGACTGTATCACCTGGGCTTACAAGGCGGCTGACCTTCCTTTGTAGGGTAGGGTCACGGCCCATCGTGTCAGGGCAATGGCTGCCTCAGTGGCTCATCTCCGCTCTGTGCCCTTGGTAGACGTCTGCAGGGCTGCAACTTGGTCTTCAAGCCAGACGTTTGCGGCCCATTACTGTCTGGAGAGGGAGTCCCATAGGGACAGTGCTTTTGGCCAAGCAGTACTCCGGAATCTCTCTGAGGTTTAGGCAACTCCTGCCCTCCTGCCCTCTGTTGGGCTACCGGTGGAGGTTGTGTCCTTGAAAAGCCTTTCTTTGCTGCTGTGACTAGAGGGAGTTCTCTTGTTCAGCCTGGGTTCCTCGGTAGCCCAGAGCTAAGGAGTCACCCATATGTGAGGACTGACTTCCTGCTTGGTCCTGGAGAATGAGTAGTTACTCACCTGTAACAGGTGTTCTCCAGGAGCAGCAGGAATCAGTCCTCACAACCCTCCCTCCTCCCCTTGGAGTTGCAGTTGTACATATTTTGTTTTACATTTTTGTGTGCTGTTCTTAGCTATGTCATTTGACTGAGGTAAGATGGCACCTTTAGGCGGGAAGGGAACCGCGCATGCCTGCCAGCATTCCCTAAAGCTTTCATGGAAAGCTGGGGAAATGCTCCACTGGGGCTTCATCGGCGCCGATGACACCTATATGTGAGGACTGATTCCTGCTGCTCCTGGAGAACACCTGTTACAGGTGAGTAACTACTTTCAACATGGCTACGCGCTGGAGCTGGCTCGGCCTGTGAGGGATTCATTCGTTTTGTCTCCTTGCAGGGGTCCCAAGAAAACGGCGGTGGTTCGCGCGACTTTGGAAAGACTCATTCAGTGGGGTGGTGGAAGTTCCCAAAACCGATTACGGCATGGGTTGGTACTCTATTTATTTTGGGGTACCCAAAAAGGGCGGTACGTTACGGCCCATACTAGACCTGAAAGCGGTGAACCGGTGCTTAAGGGTACCGCACTTCCAAATGGAGATGTTGAGGTCAGTCATAGTGGCGGTGCGGCGCGGAGAATTCTTGACGTCTCTGGATCTGACAGAGGCGTATTTGCACATTCCCATTCGGGAAGCTCACAAGAAGTTTCTGCGGTTCGCTCTTCCTTGGGGCCACTATCAGTTCCAAGCTTTGCCGTTCGGTTTGGCAACGGCGCCGCGGACCTTCACCAAAAGTATGGTGGTGGTGGCGGCGGCAGCGTTGCGCAAAGAAGGGATTCTAGTCCACCCTTATCTTGACGATTGGTTGATTCGAGCCAAGTCTGAGGAGGAGAGTCTCCGGGGGACAGATAGGGTGATGAAGTTCTTACAAGAGCTGGGTTGGGTAGTCAACTCAGCCAAGAGTCATTTACAGCCCACCCAGGACCTCGAATACTTGGGGGTCCGGTTCGACACACAGAGAGGGCAGGTGTTTCTGCCGCACAAACGGGCCAAGAGCTTGAGGTCCCTGGTGCAGCAGTTTCTGTCGGTGCCAGCGCCATCGGCGTGGGATTATCTCCGGGTGCTGGGCACCATGGCGGCAGCGTTGGAAGCGGTGCCTTGGGCCAAGATTCATATGTGACCTCTCCAAAGAGCACTGCTCCGCCGCTGGTCGCATCAGACCGATTCGTTGAGCAAGCGTCTTCCTTGCCCGAGCAAAGTCAGAAAGTCTCTTCGTTGGTGGCTTCTCCGCTCGTCGTTGACCGCCGGCATGCCGCTGGTACAGCTGGAGTGGCTTCCATTGTTGACGGATGCCAGCCTAGTCGGATGGGGAGCCCACTGCGGGAGCCAGTTTGCGCAGGGGCTTTGGTCTCCCCTGGAGGCCTCATGGTCGATAAACCGGCTGGAGCTTCATGCGGTTTTCCGGGCCCTTCAGGCGTTCGAGGACATGGTACGTGGGCAGCCCGTACGAGTGCTCTCCGACAACTCGGCGACGGTGGCCTACATCAACCGCCAGGGCAGCTCGGGGAGTGCCGCGATGGAGGAGGAGGCCGACGAGTTGTTTGCGTGGGTAGAAATTCGCTTGTCCGCAATTTCGGCGGCGCACATTGCAGGAAAAGACAATGTCACAGCAGACTTCCTCAGCAGGGTGCAGGTGGATGTAGGGGAGTGGGAGTTGCATCCCGAGGTTTTCGAACAGATAGTCGTTGGGGAACTCCGGTCATGGATCTCATGGCGACCTTCCAGTCTGCAAAGGTCGGGCGTTTCTTCAGCAGAAGGCGAGAACGAATGTCGGAGGGCATAGACGCGCTGCTTCGTCCGTGGCCGTCGGTCGGACTTCTGTATGTCTTTCCACCATGGGCATTGATAGGCCGAGTGATTCAGAAGATCAGAGCACATGAGGGGAAAGTTCTTTTGGTTGCGCCCGACTGGCCGAGGCGTCCTTGGTATGCGGACCTAGTACATCTCTTGGACGGCGAACCCTGGCGGCTGCCGGTGAGGTCGGATCTGTTGCTGCAAGGGCCTCTTTGCATGCCTCAGGTGGATCGGTTCTCGCTTACGGTATGGCCATTGAGAGGGCTAAGCTAATGAAGAAAGGTTACTCCTCGGCGGTCGTGACAACTTTGCTTAGAGCTCGTAAGCATTTGACCTCTTTGGCATATGTGCGAGTCTGGCATATCTTTGAAGATTGGTGTTCGAGGCGTCAGGTTCGGGCGGCCTCGGTTTCGATTCCGTTGGTCTTGGAATTTCTACAGGGCGGATTTGATAAAGATCTTGCGGCCAGTTCCTTGCGCGTCCAGTTGGCAGCCCTTTCCTGTTATCGGGGCAAGGTCAATGGAGTGCCTTTAGGTCGCTTCCTGAAGGCAGTCGCTAGATTGCGCCCGGCGCGTAGGGTGTGCGTTCCGCCGTGGGATCTCAATCTCGTTCTCAGAGCGTTAGCCAAGTCGCCCTTTGAGCCGTTGCGTTGTGTGTCGGTGAAGGATTTGACTTTAAAGACGGTATTTCTGGTGGCGATTTGTTCAGCGCGGAGAGTTTCGGAACTGCAAGCGTTGTTGTGCCGAGAGCCATTCTTGTCTTTTTCCAGGGAGAAGGTGTTTTTACGTCCGGTCCCGTCCTTTTTGTCTAAGGTGGTATCTCCCTTTCATTTGAACCAGGCGGTGTGTTTGCCCGTTCTGGAGTCGCTGGGGGGCGACGAGTCGGATCACAGTCTTTGTCGTCTCAACGTGAAGAGAGCATTGCATCAGTATTTGACGGTCACTGAGTCCTTCCGCAGGTCTGAGCGGTTGTTTGTTCTTTTCGGAGGAGTGCGCAAAGGTGAGGCAGCGGCTAAGGCGTCCTTCACCCGCTGGCTTAGAGAAGCGATTGCTTCCGCTTATTTGCTTTAAGGTCGGGTCATGTCTGTGGGGCTGCGGGCGCATTCCACCAGAGCGCAGGCGTCTTTTTGGGCGGAGCACAGTTTGGTTCCGCCAGGGGACATTTGTAGGGCGGCGACTTGGTCGTCTCTACATACTTTCAGCAAGCATTACCGGCTGGATGTTGCAGCGGCTTCGGATGCTTGTTTCGGGTCGGCGGTCTTATCTGCCGGCTGGAAGGGTCCCTTCCATTGATTACTGCTCTGGTACATCCCAGAGGTAGAGGACTGAACTGGAGGAACGATAAGGAAATGATAATTACACTTACCTGGTAATTGTAGTTCCTTGAGTGACGACAGTTCAGTCCTCCTTCCCACCCAGATGATTCGAGGGGGATCCCGATTTGGTAGCAGGCGGCAGATGGTTACAGGTAAGTCTGGATTAGTTCATTTCCTTTCGTTCACTTCTCGGTGGCAAGGCAGGGTGTAAGAAAGCCTTGTCGGATGGGGTGGATGGTTTACGGTTAGTGGATGTTATATTATGATTAGCTACCTTTTTATTGCTCCTTTGAGTCTTTGTTATAGTTCACACTGGGATGGAAGTAGGAGTGCAGCAGGCTATATCCAGTGATGTCGTCATTCTGACATACCAGTCTCCTAGCTGCAGGAGGAGATTGACAACCCAGAGGTAGAGGACTGAACTGTCGTCACTCAAGGAACTACAATTACCAGGTAAGTGTAATTATCATTTCTACTAGTTTATCACTGGAACTATAGAGCTTCAAGTTGTCTACAAACAGTAGGTTTAATGTCACCTTTGAGTCTTTGGAGTGAAGGAGTGGCCTAGTGGTTGGGGCAAGGTACTTCAGGCCGGAAGGTCGGGGGTTCAAATCCCACTAGAGGACAGCAACCTTGGGCCGGAAGGACTGGGATTTCTAGTCCCACAGGTGCTCCTTGTGGTCTTGGGCAAGCCACTTAACCCTCCATAGCCAATGTTCCCTGTAAAATAGTTATCATGCCCTGTTCAATGTAATTTCAGTTTGTTCAGTGTAAACCGCCTTGATATCATGAAAGGCGGTATATAAGAAATGTTAAAATAAATAAATAAAAAATCTTTAGGGTTAGAGCTAAACCCATACCCCATAGAATTAAGAAGTGCACGCGAAGGATTAACTGCTACAAAGAACAAGGAGTCTTCCTGAAATATTCCTAGCTGGATCTTGATATTAGGAATGGTAAACTGTCCATCTGCATATGGTAGGTTGCTACATTTTCATAGTGAATTTGATATACTCAAACAATTTAGAATGTATTTCATAAATTTCAAGTTAATCTATTATCCAGGAGTGTGGATAAGAGCATAAGATATGCCATACTGGGTCAGACCAAGGTCCATGTACCAAACCCAGTATCCTGTTTTCAGCGGTGGCCAATCTAGGTCATAAATACCTAGCAGTTTCCCCAAAAGACACAGGTTCCACAATGCTTGTATTGGATCAAGCAGGGATATCCCGGGTCTCTTTTAATAATGGTTTATGGATCTTTCCTCCTGGAACTTGTCCAAACCTTTTTTAAACCCAGCTACACTAACAGCTTTTACTACATCCTCCGGTAACAAATTCCAGAGTTTGCACTTTGAATAAAAAATATTTTCTCTTATTAGTCTTAAAAAAGCTTGTCTTAAATAAGCTTGTAGCTTCATTGCATGTCCCCTAGTTTTCTATATTCTGATGACGTAAACAATCGATCTACGTCTACCTATTCCACTCCATTAATTTATAAACCTCTATCATATCTCCCCTCAGCTGTCTCTTTTCCAGGTTGAAGAGCCCTAACCTTTTTAGCATCTCTTCATAGGAGTATCCTTCCATCCCCTTAACCATTTTGGTGGCTCTTCTCTGTACCTTTTCTAATAACGCTATATCCTTTTTAAGATACGGCAGCCAGAATTACACACAGTATTCATGGTGCGGTCTCACCATGGAACGATACAGAGGCATTATAATATCCTTTGTTTTATTCTCCATTCCTTTCCTTATAATACCTAGCATTCTATTTGCTCTTTTGGCGGCTGCTGCACACTCGGTGGAGGGTTTCAATATGTTATCCACGAAGATGCCTGAATCTTTTTCCTGGGTGGTGGTTCCTAATGTGGAACCTTGCATCGTGTAACCATAATTTGGGTTGTTCTTTCCTAGGTGCATTCCTCCAATTTATCAAGATCCTCTGGCAATTTTCCACAGTCCTCATGGGTTTTAATAACTTTAGTTTTGTCTCATCTGCAAATTTGATAACCTCTCTCGTTATTCCCATTTCCAGGCCATTTATGAATATGTTAAAAAGCAGCAGACCCAGAACAGATCCCTGGGGTACTCCATTATTCACCTTTCTCCATTGGGAAAATTGGCCATTTAGCCCTACCCTCTGCTTTCTATCTTTTAACCAGTTCCTGATCCACAATAGTACACTGCCTCCTATCCCATGACTTTTTAGTTTTTCCAAAAGTCTCTGATGAGAGACCTTATCAAAGGCTTTCTGAAAGTCCAGATACACTATATCAACCGACTCACTTTTGTCTACCTGTTTATTCACGCCTTCAAAAAAACATAACAGATTATTAGTAAGACAAGATCTTCCTTGTCTAAAGCCATGTTGGCTGTCTCCCAATAAGCAATGTTCAGTAATTTTGTTCTTTATGATGGTTTCTACCATTCTCCAGAAACAAGCAGGAAGTCAGTCTTCTCTTATGGGTGATGTCGGCACCGACGGAGCCTGCGCGGAGCAATTCCCCAGCTTTCAAAGAAAGCCTTTGGAATTGCTGCCACGCATGCGTGGTCCTCTTCCCGCCCAAAGGTGCCATCTTGCCCAGTCTCCCTTTTTCCGTGGAGCCTTTTGGATGCATGTCCTCGTCCCTTGGAAAAAGTGTTTCATTTTTGGCCTTGGGCCGTGTTTTTTTCCAGTTGCACCTGTCCTCTTCCATCCTCCCCTGCTCTCCTTTTTCCTTGAGTGAGGGGATATCCTTCATTAGAAGTTTTTCCCTGTTGCGGGCTTCGCACCCTTTTTTCTCCCATCCGCTGGCCGCAAAGGTTCTCGACCTAGCCGGGGGTCCTTTCTGCCCCTATGTCCACCAGTTTTAAAAAGTGCGACAGATGCTCCAAGAACATGTTGCTCACGGTCACCCCTGACTGTTGTTGTCGGTGTCTTGGGGCCGACCATACCCGGAGCTCTGCTCCTTTTGCAAGAAAATGTTCTCCAAGGCCCTGCTCAGCCGTAAGTAGAAGTCCGATGACATTTTCCGGAAGGTGGCCCCGAATCATCAGTGGCACCCTCGGTCATCCCTCCACTGGTGAGATCCCCCACTTCGGTTCCTCGTTCTCGGTGGCACTCCGACCAGGGGTCCCCTGAAGTGGAGCGGCGCAAGAAGAAGATGACCTCGAAGTCACTGTCGGGAGCTCCAGATAAGCGCGGGCGCTCAGTCCCCCATGGCATTCCCAAGAGTCGGACAAGGAGTGGCCTCGTAAGGTACCTCGTACAGATACAGAGGCTTTCGACGATGGCGCCTGGTCTGAGGGTCATCCTGGTGAGGACCCCTTCTATTCCTCCAAGGCAGATCCGGTAACCCCGGTGTCTGCATCGCAGGGCCCCATGCCCACATGGGAGTCTCGAATGCTGGCACTAGAGTGCAGTGTTTCTGCCTTCTTAGCTGCCCAGCAGGCATTTGTGCCCAGCATGATTGGCCCGTGCCTCGAGACCGAGGTTCCCTCAAGAAGGACACAGAAATCTGCCCCAGAAACCCCCGAGAGCCACGGGGCTCGTGAGGATCCTCGGCATCAGTGTCGCTTGCCTTCCCAGTCCTCGGGAGCACGATCCTCCAAGGCCTCTGGCTCCAAGCGAACCTCGGCCTCTGGATGGGGTGATCTGCCTGAGTCGGCCTCCTCCTCGGATCTCTCGGGCTGGGAGTCGGACGGGGATACTTCCCCGGAGACCTGTGCCCAAGGGACCTCCCTTCGGACCCTTCACCGCCCGAGGACACATCGTTCCTGGCGTTCATGTGGGATATGGCCCAGACCCTCAGCCTGGCTACGCAGACTGAAGAGGAGCCGCGAGCTGAGGAGCTCAATATTCTACAGTATGAGTCCCCGCCTCGGGAGTCTCTTACTGTCTCGGTTCCCCCCATATTGTCAAGGCTACTCCTCCGCATGTGGGAGACACCTGCTTCAGTCCCCATTATGAGCAAGCGCGCCTCGACGCCATGTATAGAGTTCAACATGGCCCGGGGTTCCGGAAGACCCAGCTCCCGCACACTTCCATGGTTGTGGAGTCGGCGATGCGGAAGCAAAAAAAGCCCAAAGTCTCTCTTCAGTCCCCCCCAGGTAGGGAGTCAAGAGCTCTTGATGCCTTAGGGGTGAAAGGCCTATCAGGGTTCCATACTTGCCATATCCAGGCATACCAACTCTATACAGGCATGTTCCTGCGTGACCTCGCCAGCTCAGCGGTTTCGCCGCGGGCCTGGGGGTGAACCTCTTAAGGTTCCAAACCCTCCTGAAATCCGTCGCGGAGTGTTCGAAGTACCTCTCCCATGCCGCATATGACGGGTTTGAGTCCTCCGCCCGGGTGGCGGCGGCTGGCATTGGGGCCCGGCACCAGGCATAACTCCAGTCTTCGGACCTGGAACAGTGGATCCAAGAGAAAGCTCCTGGACGTCCCTTGCCTTGGTGAACAACTGTTCGGTAAACCTATGGAGGATAAGGCCGCTGAGATAGAAACTGAGTTTGTGACTCGAACTCGTGTCTCACACAAAACTTCCTCCCTCCCTAGGAAGAAGCAGCAGCCCAAGAAGCCATTCTTCCAAAGGAAGGGGCTCCCTTACTGGGGTTAACCGCCTTTCCCGCCCACCTCTGCATCGGCTCCCAGCACGCAGGGGAAGGGAGGTGCACATGGCCACTGTAAGCCTAAAGCCCAACCACCGGCGCCGCCCCAGCTTACGCAGGGGTTTTGACACCGTTGGCATAGCCTCTCGCCCCCCCCCCCCTCCCCGGCAGCTCTTTTGCCAGTGGGGGGACACCTGTCCCTGTTTGCCCTGGAGTGGGTGTCGATCACATCGGACACCTGGGTCCTCCAGGTAATCTGGGACGGATACCGTCTCCACCTGGATAGGTGCCCTCCTCCCTTCTCCCCAGCGAACCCTTTCTAGGCTCCTTGCGCACCAGACCTTGCAGAGGGAACTGTCCAACCTCTTCGCCCAGCAGGCAGTCGAGCAGGTACCATGGCACCTTCGAGGTCAGGGGTTCTAATCCCACTATTTTCTCGTCCTGAAAAAGACCAGGGAGGGGGGGGGGGGGTAGGCCTGCTCCCCATCCTCAACCTCAGAAACCTCAAGTTCCTGGTGCGGGAGAAATTCAAAATGTTATCGCTTGGCATCCTGCAGCCCTTCCTTCAGCAGGGCGATTGACCTATGCTCCTTGGACCTCAAGGACGCTTACGCCCACATCCTGGTTCACAACCCAGCACAGGCAATACCTGCCCTTCAGGGTGCAGGGGGTACACTACCAATACAGAGTGCTCCCCTTCGGGCTTGTGTCCGCACCGTGGGTTTTCAAAGTCCCTCTTCGTGGCCGTCGTCTCCCTCAGGCGGCAAGACATACCCGTCTTCCCCTACCTTGACGACTGGCTCATCATAGGGTCCTCGATTGGCAAAGCCCACCTGACGGCAGCACGCATGATCCTTCGAGCGCCTCTGCTTCCTGGTCAATACTCCAAGTCCCACCTCGAGCTGGTGCAGACCCTGGAGTTCATCGGCGCACGCCTCGATACGGTGCGAGCGACCACCTTTTTTCCCATGGACCGAGCAGACCGCCTTCTGGCTGTGGCGTCCCAGGTCCAAAACAAGACTTGGGTTACGGCGCGGGTCATGCTGCGCCTCCTTGGGCACATGGCCTCCACTGTCCATGTCCCCCACGCCCTCATGCACATGCGGACAGCCCAGTGGTCCCTCAGGGCACAATGGAGCCAGGCTGTGGGCCACCTCAGAGACCCTATCCGGGTCTCCCACAGTCTCCACGACTCCCTGAGTTGGTGGCGGGACCTCCGAAGTGTCCTTCGGAGAATGCCTTTCCACTCTGCAGCACGAGCTCGTCCTAATTATGGATGCTTCCCTGCTGGGGTGGGGAGCACACTGGGGCACATTGTGCACCCAGGGGCAGTGGTTGCCCAAGGAGTCTCGGCAGCAAGCTTCGTGTGGTCCAATAGGCCCTGAGTGCTATCTGAGGGGGAAGTCGGTGCTCGTACAGACAGACAACAGTGTAGCCATGTTTTACATGAACAAGGAGGGAGGAACAGGATCACGCCTCCTTTGCCGGGAGGCAATCCTCCTTTGCTCCTTTTGCATCTTGCCGAGGGATGACTCTGTGAGCGGTCTACCTTCCAGGCCAGGAGAATGTCCTCACGGACAAACTCAGCAGGATCCTCCGCCCACGCAAGTGGCGCTTGGATCCGGAGGTCGCCGGCATCTTGTTCCATCGATGGGGGACCCCCATCCATGGACTTGTTTGCCAGTCCGGCGAACGTGCAGCTTCCCTGCTTCTGCAGCCCAGTTCTGCACCCAAGCAGGGTGGCCCCGGTTTTATTCCTCTTGAGCTGGACCTCCAACCTTCTTTACGTGTTCCCTCCCACTCCTCTCATTGCGAGGACCTTCCACAAGGCCCAGTGGGACTGAGCTTCGGTGATTCTTGTGGCCTCAACAGCCTTGGTTCCTGCTTCTGCTCCAGCTTGCGTTTGAGCCCCGGGCCTGTTGACACAGGAGGAGGATCGAGTGTTCCACCCGAACCTGGCCTCACTGTTCCTTGCAGTCTGGCAGCTGAACGGATCGCCTTAGCTCCACTGCATCTCCCAGAGGACATTGAGGAGATCCTCCTTGCGTTGAGGAAGGACTCAACGAGACAGGGGTACGCATTTAAGTGGCAATGTTTCTGGACCTGGTGCTCCGAACTTCAGATCGACTCGTTCTCCTGCTCGACCCATTCTCCTGCTCTACCCGGTGGATCCTCCAGTACCTCCTCCACCTCTCGAAGGCAGGGCTGAAATCCAATTCAGTTAGGGTACACCTGAGCACCATTTCGGCGAACCACCTCCCCGTCGAGGGAAAACCCCTCTTGGGGCAGCCTTGGTCTCTCGCTTCATGCGAGGTCTATTGCTTTCTAAGCCTCCCATCCGTCCTCCGCCAGCAGAGTGGGACCTTAATATGGTGCTGATGCAGCTCACGAAAGCGCCCTTTGAGCCGATGGCGACGTGCTCGCTTCGGCATCTCTCCTGGTTGGTGGTCTTTTTGGTGGTTTTGACCTCGGCTCACCGAGTCAGTGAACTTCAGGCCCTCATGGCTGAGGCTCCATACACCAGGTTCTGTGGGAACAGGGTGGTCCTCCGCACTCATCCCAAGTTCTTGCCGAAGGTGGTCTTGGACTTTCATCTTAATCAGGAGATAGTCCTACTGACCTTCTTCCCGAGACCGCATGCTGACCAGGAATCGGCAGTGTTGCATACACTCGACTGCAAGAGGGCTCTTGCCTTCTACCTGCAGCATCACAAGTCCGATCTACCCAGGGTCATCACAAGTCCGATCGTCTCTTTATCGCCTACGACCCCAATTGCCTGGAGCAGGCAGTCACCAAGCGCACCATCTCCATCTGGATGGCATACTGCATTGCCTTGGCCAACGCAAAGGCGGGTGCCCTGCTGGGTCAGTGGGTCACTGCGCACGGCGTCCAAGCCAAGGCTGCTTCGATGGTTTTGCATCGCTCAGTGCCTCTAAGAGACATCTGCCAGACTGCGACCTGGTCTTCAGCTAACACTTTCGCTGTCCACTACTGCCTGGAGAGGGAGTCCCGTCAGGACAGCGCCTTCAGCCAGGCTGTACTCCATAATCTGTTCAGGGTATAAGCAACTCCTGCCCTCCGACCCTTCTTTGACGGCTACAGAGAGCTTCGCCCTGTGGACCCGAAGACTCTGGCTCTTCCAGGCATCGACTTCTGCTCATGGCCTCATGGAGGCATTTTTGGGTTACAGGCTTGGTAGCCTGTAACTGAGGAGTCCCATAAGTGAAGACTGACTTCCTGCTTGTTCCTGGAGAAAGCGTAGTTACTCACCTGTAACAGGTGTTCTCCAAGGACAGCAGGAATCAGTCCTCACTACCCTTCCACCTTCCCTGAAGAGTTGCTATTTTTGTCCTTCCCTTGCCATCTGCTTAGTAGGCTTAGCTAGGGGACCTGAGTGGGCAAGATGGCACCTTTGGGCAGGAAGAGGGCCACCCATACGTGGCTGCAATCTCAATGGCTTTCTTTAAAAGCTGGAGAATCGTTCCGCGTGGGCTCTGTCGGTGCCAATGTCACCCATAAGTGAGGACTGATTCCTGCTGTCCCTGGAGAACACCTGTTACAGGTGAGTAACTACCCTTTTTTCCCGGTACTGACGTTAGGCTCACCGGTCTGCAGTTTCCCGGATCACCCTTGGAACCCTTTTTAAAAATTGGTGTCACATTGGCCATCCTCCAGTCTTCAGGTAATATGAACTCACTTCTTGTAGGTTTAGGACACTCCTGGATTACACAGAACACTGTTTTCAATCTTCAGTGGAACTATGGGGAAGTATCAATATGCTCTTGAAAAGATAAGCTCAAACAAATGGAATTTGAGAATTTATAAATACAATTTTTGGGTGGTTTTTTTACAAATGGGATTTATAAAAGATAAATCTACAAGCTGCTTATAGCATACAAGGTAAATGATTATAAACACAATTCACTGAAGATTATGAATAGTGTCCTTTGTGCATGCTGGTCTGTCTCGGTGAGCTATGTTACCTCATTTTTATACAAATTTGGTAAATATGTTTTTGAATTTGCCCTAAAAATATTTAGAATTTGATGGTCACCTTTTTGTATTGTTGGATATCCATATTAAGTAGTCTGAATTTGCTGTCTCCCTGCTAGTAATCATGACCCGATTCATCTGGACTGGACTTAAAAGAAATGGGAGTTTCTCCCGGAACAAGCAGGAAGTCAGTCCTCACATATGGGTGATGTCTGCACCGACAGAGCCCGCGTGGATTCAATCCCCAGCTTTCAAAGTAGGCCTTTGGGAGCTATACCGCACGTGCACGGTCACCTTCCTGCCCAAAGGTGCCATCCTATCTCAGTCATCTTTTTTTCTGCGGAGCCCTCCAGACGTGCTGTCTGTGCACCCCAGATAAAGTTGATTGTTTCCACTGTTCGTCGGTATTTTCTTCTGTTTTAATTAGTTTGATCACCTTTCCACCACCTGGATCCATGCCTCGGCATCATGTTTTTCACTCAGGTACTTTCTTTTCTTTTAGTTTTTGGCCCGTGTTTTTTTGCTCATGGCCTAACTGGTTGAGATGTCGGAGTTTAATCTTGCTAGGCTCGTTTTTCTTGCTATGTTTTCGACCAGTGGATTTAAGCAGTGTGGGAAGTGCAACCGCACAACTACTGCATTAAATGCCTTGGGGCGAACCATGATGTGTCTTCCTGCCCGGTCTGCCTTTTGATGTCTGCTAAGACCCGGAAGGAATGTGAAAGGTGGCAGGGGTGTGTGTTTGCTAAATCTGCCTTGGGATTGGCAGTGTGGGCGGAATCCCTGCCTTCAGCTTCGGGTGACTCGGCGTTGCGCACTCAGGCTTCATTGGTGCCCTAGGATCATTGGGCGTCCGAGTCATCCTCAGAGGACTTTCCCTAGGTATCAAAGGCTTTGCCGAAGTCAAGGTCTGACTCAGGCCCGGGGGGGGGGGTAAGAGTCTTCAACTTGACGCCGGTGACAATGGCTGGGAGCGTCCCTTGAAGCAGCCCCAGCGGGAGGTGTTGTCCATAGAGTTGGGTCCCCCAACACTAGCCTTGACATCCTTGAGGCTGGTGCATGCCTCGGAGGAGCCGTCCAGCACTGGGGCCTGGATGATGGCCCTTGAGTGCAGCTTCGCGGCATTCATTGAGGCTCAGTGGTGCAAGACTCCCAGTCACTCAAGGTTGTTGGCACCATCTTCGAGAGGCTGGCTCGATCTGTGTTGACTCCATCAGCAACTGACTCGAGGCCTGACGTGGCGTTGTGCACAATCGAGCCAGAGCTCCAATGCCGACCCGGTCTGATGATTGTGGGGTGCTTGCTGACTCCTTCGGTTCTGAGTCGGCTTGGGAGATGGATGAGGAGTTTCCCAACACCATTCTCCATCAGGACATCCCCTCCGACCCGTTCTCGCCACACTATCGGTGGAAGTCTTCTCTGGAGGATCCTGCATTCCTGGAGTTTATGTGGGAGATGTTCCAGGCACTTGCCTTTGTGGCTGTGCCAGAGGACAAGCTGCATACTGAAGATTTCAAGATCCTCCAGTATGAGGCTCCTGCTTGGGAGGCACTGACAGTGCCCATGCCCCCCCATCCTCGAACAGTTGCTGTTCAGGATGTGGGAGACCCCGGTAACAGTGCTGACTTTGAACTGTCAATTTGATTTGCAGTATCAGGTCGGCCGGTGCCCCAGCTTCCAGAAAACACAACTACCACATAACTCCATGATGATGGAGTCAGCTACACGTTGCAATAAAAGCCAAAAGATGCACTCCTCGGTGCCCCCTGGCAGGGAGGCACGCACCATGGATGCTTTTGGCAGGAAGTGTTTCCAGGGCTCCACGCTCACAGCCTGGATCCAGGCATACCAGTTGTATATGGGCATGTACCTGTGGGACTTGGTGAAGGAACTCTCTGGATTCTGTGCTGGTTTATCAGGTGAACATCTTGGGCACTTCAGGATCCTGGTGTCATCAGTCAAGGGAGTGCTCCAAGTTTCAAACTTGGGTGGCCTTTGACTGCTTTGATTCGGTGGCTCGGGTAGCTGCCCGAAGTTCATGGGAGGACAGCTGGTCCACTTCACACTAGTGGTCAAGCATCACCATAGACGTCGAGGAAGGCTATCTCCTCCCCTTTGCCCAGTTGCCGCCTCCCCTTTTCCCAGGGGAATTGCCCATTTTCCCCCATGCACAGAGAGTTTCTGCAAAGGGAACTAGAGTTCTTGCTTGAGGATCAAGCGGTGGAACCTGTCCCCAAGCCTTTTCAGGGCCAGGGATTCTACTCCTGTTACTTCCTGGTTTGCAAGAAGACAGCGGACTGCCGGCCCATCGTGGATCTACGGTATTTCAACTGCTTCCTGGTCAAGGAAAAGTTCAGAATGGTATCTCTTGGAATCTTGCTGCCTTACCCCCTGCAGGGAGATTGGCTGTGCTCCTTGGATCTCAGATGACTATACCCATATCCTTATCCATCCAAGGTACTGTCAATACCTCCGATTCGTCAGCGGCGGGTGGCATTTTCAGTACAGGATGCTCCCCTTCGGCCTTGCCTCGGCTCCGCGGGTATTCACCATATGCCTGGCAGTCATGGCCACTTGCCTTAGACTCCTGGGGGTTTTTGTCTTCCCCTACGTGGACGACTGGCTCATATGAGCGCACCATAGGGCTGGGCTTCGTGGTGAACTTCCTGAAGTCTCACCTACTGCCCACCCAACACTTAAAGTTCATCGGCGCCCTACTCTATTCCATTCAGGTAAGAGCCTTTCTGCACTGGACTGGGCGTAGCGCGCCTCTGCACTAGCAGAAGAGGCGCAGGGCGGCTCGCCGGTGACAGCCCAGCAGATGCGCTACCTCTTGAGGCACATGGCATCCACGGTCCATGTAACCCCTTTTTTTCCCACCTCTGCATGCAGCAGACTCAGTGGATGCTCAGCACCCAGTGGATGCAAGCTTCAGGCTGTCTGGAGGACCCCATCCAAGTCATGCTGGCCTTAGCAACATCTCTGGCCTGGTGGCACGACTTCCTCATCCTCAGAGCCGCCCTGCCCTTCCAGTCTCCGCCAATTCAGCACATCCTTACAACAGATGTATCCAAGTTGGGCTGGGGGACCCACTGTGACCACCTGCAGTCGCAAGGCCCATGGTCGCCAGAGGAGAGTGCCTCGCAGATCAATCTGCTGGAACTCAGAGCAGTCTATCACACCCTACAGGTCTTCCAGGACCATTTGGAAGGACAGGTAGTTCAGGTCCAGACAGACAACCAGGTGGCAATGTACTACATCAACAAGCAGGGGGCATGGGCTCTTACCAAATCTGCTGTGAGGCGGTTTGCCCCCGGAACTTCGCAACAGGGAAAAACTCCCCCCTCAAAGCAGTGTACTTGCCGGGCCAGGACAACATACTGGCCGACCGCCTGAGCTGAGGACTCCAGCCCTCACGAGTGGAAGTTGAACCCAGCCATGCTGGGGGAGCTCTTCCATCACTGGATAGAGTCTGTCTTTTAACCTCCAACTATTCAACCACTGTATCAAGGCATGCATCTGATCCGAACCTGCCGAATCCGCAATTGAATGCCATCTGTATATAAATAGCATGTAATCTCATGCTCCAGAATAAGGTACCAGTGGGTTTAACTGCATATTAAATAGGGTGCTAACACTGACCCCTATGGAAGACCAGGGCTGGGCCAACCGTTAGGCAAAATTAAGCCAGTGCCTAGGGCGTCAGCTGCTGCTTGTTTTTTGGGAGGGGTTGCCAAAGAGCAGAGTATTCAAGGCTGGACAATAGATTCTGACAGCCAGGGAGGGGCATAAGGCTTAACCTTTTGCCTAGGGTGTCAGTTTAGCCTAGGGAGTGGTTAACTGTCAGAGGCAATAGACAGAATACCAGCAGTCATCACCCTGATCCACTTCCTTATGAACATCACTTATTAGTGACAGCAAAACAGTTTCAGTGCCATGACTCTTTCAAAACCCTGATTGCACTTTCGATAGCATCCACTCTTCCTCCAAATATTCTAGAATTCTAATGTAGGCCACTTTCTCTTAGCCTACCTACAAATGGAAGATTGGAGACTGGGCAATAAGAGGAAAGAGTCCTCATTTTGCTCTCAACTTTTTCAAGATCAGTCTTGCCAACATGTGTGGTAATGCCCTTGTGAACTCTCCCCCATCAATGGGTAGTGTTCCAATATGGTCAAAAACAGCAACACAACTGATTTACATACCATGGCTAACAAAATAGACAGTGGAGTCAAAATAGTGTTCAATTTAATTCCAGTCAGCACTTCCAATAGTACTTTGCACTAATTTTCAAAGTTAAAATATGAGCATGTGATCACTTAGAAAAATACCTAAGAAAAACATCCACACAAAATTTATACTTGCTACAGTTGTGCAGGTACTTTTTCAGAGGACAACTACATGCCTATTTTTGGAAATGTATTGTTCCTAGAAACACTTCCCTCTACTGTGGATAAAAGTATGCATGTAGAGGACTTACATGTTTGTTTTTACCTGCAAAATAGAGGATACAGTTTCCTTAAAACCCATTTCTCTGAATAAAGCACTTATATAACCACAGAAATGTGTTTTTAAACATTTCCTTCATTATGTTGCAAATTCACTTTTTCTAATTTTTGTCTCAGGGCTTGCCGCCTCAGGTCCCACCACAATATTTAGGAGATACCAACGTTGCTTCCTCCTTGTCATTGCCACCCGTGGGTGTTTCCTCTACAGTCTTTTCGCCTCCCATGCCCACAGACATGGTGACTCAGCAAGGCTACCCAATGGAGCCAAACGTTTCGGTTCCTGTGAGTGTTCTTGGGGGACAGGTCCAAGCTCCACAGCCACCAGTTAGTGTGGCCCAGCAAGTCTCATCTGCATCTCATCAGCAGGTATCCCTCGAAGTAAGTATTAACAAGCATGTTTGTATGAGCATGCACGTTATTGAGAGGTAAGTTTTGTTATAGATGGCTTATGAAACTGAAAAAATTATGCAGTATTGGCAACCAAAAGTAATACAAAAATATCACTGTAGAATTAAATTTTGGGAAAAGTATCCATTTTACGCCTCCCTTATGGGGATCTTGAGTCTCTAGCAAGATCATTGGAGAGATGAAGATAAGTCATGTTAAAAAAAAAAATTTGCGGAGGAGAAGACAACACAGGCTGGCCTTAGTTTCTTTGTTTTAAGGGTTATGGTGTGGATTTTCATCAATTGTGATGAAATCAATGCAGAGATGGTGCACTGAGGCACTTTGAGGGAAGTAAAATTGGTATTGATTCTTGCTGACAAAAGAAATGCTGAGGTTGGACTTACAAAGAAGAGCTTTTCTAGCCTAAGGCTGCAAATTGCACCCTAGCCCAGTATTTCTCAGGTTGGTCCTGGAATACCCTCTAGCCAGCCTGCTTCTCAGGATAGCCACAATGAATATACATGAGATGAATTTTAGTACAACCAGAGCTATTTATCCTTCTGAAGGCAGTGCATGCAAATGTATCTCATACATATTGACATGTTTCTAGAAGAGTATTTTAGGTATTACTATGGGACAATATATTAAAATTGTCAGCTGTGTGCAGCAGTGTTTAAAAGTAAATAGAATTTTAAAAATAATTTGAAAGGAATGGAAAATAAAGCTGGACTTGTACTGCCTTCATATAGCTCTGTGATGCAACTGTACCTGAGTACTGTGCACGGTTCTGGTCTCTGTCCCAAAGATAAATTGGAACTAGATACAGAGAAGGGTTAAAAAAACAACTATAAGGATGGAATCACTTTTTTATAGGAGAGAGGCTGAGCAGGTTAGGGCTTTTTAGCTTGGAGAAGAGACAAAAGATTTATGCCATCGTGAGGTGGGTGAAATAGAGAGAGGCTCTTTTACCCTTTCAAGTGGTACTGGAACTGGGGGACATTCTATGAATCTAGTAGGTAGCAGATTTTAAACAATTTGAAGAGTATTTTTTTCAGTCAGTGATTAAGTTGTAGAATTTGTTGCCAGGCATCTTACATAGTAGTTTTATTTGGAGAAGTTCCTTGAAGAGTCCATAAAGAATTAAAAGCCATATAGATTAAGAGAAGTTGTTGCTTATCCCTGGGAGTGAGCAACAAGGAAGGGATCTACTCTTTGGGATCTACTGGGTGTTTCCTAACGAGACAGATTCTGTAGGTTTGCTGGGCTCAATGGTCTTTTGGCCTGATCGGCGTAGTAGGTCTCCAATATTTTGTAATGTGATATCATAGAAGGACTATTGGGCAAAGTTTGCTGTTTTGTGGCTAACAAAATCTGTAACAGGATAGACAACTGGAAAGTGTGGAAAGCATGAGGAGGAATCTAGTAACTCTTGAAATTGTCTAGAATTTGACAACTAAAATTGAATGCTAAAATCCAAGAGAGATTCTATAAAGGATAGGCGGTGAAGTTATTGTATAGATGAAACAAGAGTGGGATCTGGGAGTGATCATATTGGATGATCTTAAGGTAGTTAAACAGATAAAGCAATAGCAAAAGCTAGGAGGATACCCACATAGACCGAGAGAGAGGAATGGCCAACAGGAAAAAGTAAGATATCTTTAACACTGTAGTGAGATTTCATTTGGAGTACTTTGCAATTTTGGAAACTGCACTTCCAAAAGGATATAAGTTGGAGGTAGTCCAGAGGCAGGTTGTTAAAATAGTCATCTCTCCATCATAAATCCTATGGGAAAAGACTTAATGATCTAAATATTTATATTCTTGCGGATAGGCAGGATAAGTGAAATATGGTAGAGACATTTAAATACCTCTAAGGTATGAAAGCACAGGAGGCAGGTCTCTTTCAGCAGAGGGAAGGGTCTAGAATGAAGGGTCATAGGATAAGGATGAAAGACATGAATATAAGAAATGCCATACTGGGTCAGCTTCGTTCATCAAGCCCAGTATCCCGTTTCCAACAATGGCCAATCCAGGTCAAAGGTCTCTAGCAGGTTCCCAAAAAAGGTACACACGTTTCTACAACGCTTGTTCTGGGGTAAGCTGTGGCTTTCCCGGGTTCTCTTTAATAATGGTTTATGGACCTTTCCTCCAGGAACTTGTCCAAACCTTTTTTATACTCAGCTACTCTAACAGCTTTTACTACATCCTCCGGTAATGTGATCCAGAGTTTGATAACATGTTGAGTGAAAAAATATTTTCTCTTATTAGTCTTAAATGTGGGCTTAGTTTAAGGAACTATTTCTTTGTGCAAAGAAATGTGATGAATGTATGGAACAACCTCCCAGTAGAGATGGTGGAGACTAGGACCATGCCAAATTCAAGAAAACATGGGAAAACACAGTTTGCGAGGGGAAGGCATTGTATAGTTGAGTAATTGGTGTGGATGGGTAGAGTGAATAGGACAGCGATGGTGAACCTATGGCACGCGAAGGCCTTGCAGCTGGCACGCGGGAAAGTCCGCAAGTAAAATTAAAAAAAAAAAAAAAGCTGTCTTCTCCCTCTGCCGGGGCCGCTGCGGCAGAATCGAGTGTGCCGCGGGGCTCCCCCTGCCCAGCACAGCCTGCCCTCCCCCTCTATCCGCTCTCTCGTCGCAGCTCACAGTGACACGCGCCGGCTTTCAGAGAGCGAGGGAAGAGTTTCTCCCTCGCTGCTCTGTTAAGCCCGCGGGGGCTGATGGGAAGTTCCCATCAGCCCCCGCGGGCTTAACAGAGCCGCGAAAGGGAAACTAATCCCTTCGGGCTCGGAAAGCCGGCGCGTGTCACTGTGAGCTGCGACGAGAGAGAGCGGATAGAGGGGGAGGGCAGGCTGTGCGGGGCCGGGGGGGCCCCGCGGCACACTCGATTCTGCTGCGGCGGCCCCGGCAGCGGGAGAAGACAGCTTTAAAAAAAAAAAAAAATTCCCTCGGTTGGGCTGGGCTGGGCTGGGCTGGGCTGGGGGGGGGGGGGTTAGGATTGCTGATGGGCTGGGGGGGTTAGGATTGCTGATGGGCTGGGGGGGGTTAGGAGTGATTATGGGCTGGGGGGGTTAGGAGTGCTGATGGGCTATGGGGGGGGGCTGGGGGGGTTAGGAGTGCTGATGGGCTATGGGGGGGCTAGGACAGGAAATGGGCTGATGGGGAGGGGTTAGGACTTGAGGTGGGTTGATGGGGTTAGGACTGGTAATGGGCTGTGGGCCGTTGGGGGGGTTAGAACTGGTAATGGGCTATGGGGGGGTTAAGACTGGTAATGGGCTGTGGGCTGTTGGGGGGGTTAGAACTGGTAATGGGCTATGGGGGGGTTAAGACTGGTAATGGGCTGTTGGCTGATGGGGGCTGTCTGGTAATGGGCTATGGGGGGGTTAGGACTGATAATGGGCTATGGGGGGGGGCTAGGACAGGAAATGGGCTGATAGGGAGGGGTTAGGACTTGAGGTGGGCTGATGGGGTTAGGACTGGTAATGGGCTGTGGGCTGATGGGGGGGGTTAGGACTGGCAATGGGCTATGGGGGGCTGACTGGAAATGGGTTGATGGGGTTAGGACTGGAAGTGGGTTGATGGGGGGGGGGGGCTAGGACTGGTATTGGGTTGGGGGGTTGCTAGGACTGGAAATGGGCTGATGGGGGGCTAGGACTGGAAATGGGCTGATGCAGGGACTAGAAGGGAATGGATGCTGGGTGAGGCTGGAACTAGAAGGGAGCTGATGTTGGGGGAGGATTAGAATGGGATGGGGCTGGGAGAGTAAAATGGAGAGGGGAAAAATTATTTTGTGTGGGAGGGATAAAAAATCTACAATTGGCCGGGTATTGGGAGAGTAAGTGGGGATTGAGGATGGAGGGGTAAAATTTGAGTGGATGAAATAGGAATGAGGAAAGAGCAAAAGGAGAAAGATTAGTATGTTAAAGCGGATGTAGAGAGAGAGAATGGAAAAAAAACTAGAAGAGAGAAGAAAGGACAAATGGACAGCAGATGATGGAGAGTTAGCAGAAAACATGAAGAAACCAGAAGAAAGTGGCTGGAGCAATTGCAACTGAAAAAAAAATGCACAAAAGGTAGAAAGATATCTCTTTGACAAGTTATCAGCATGCATGCAACAACAAACATCACATTAATTTTTTTCATGTATAGATTCTTTGGGAATACACACCGAGTCCTGACACAGTTAACAGTTTTAAGAAGTTTATCTTTTTTTTACTCAGGATACATTTGACATGTTATGTGAATAATACATTTAAAATATTGTGTAACTGAATCAAATTCTTCCTAAATTCATTAAATTGAATGAAATCATTAAAACATTATAAATTGCCAATAAATTGAAATGAAAACCAAAGGATTGTGAATCAAATTGATTCTCTGACAATACAAAGATTCCAACCTTTACAAATGATGTTACATAGTTCAGGCAACTTTATAAAGAGTTTTTAAATACTAAAATCTTGTTGTTAAGGTTTAATTGACGTGCTGGCACTTTGAGGAAATTCTTTGGTTTTGTGCGGCAGTTTGGGCACTCGGGCTCAAAAAGGTTAGCCATCGCTGGAATAGGACATCACAGCAGATAAAGACCATATGGCTATCCAATCTGCTGTAGGATCTCTTTCTGCCACTAAAACTGGCTGGAGTTACTTAAAGATGAACTTGAAGTATTGCTTTCTGTTTTAGTCCCACAGACCAGTTCAGCCACATGCACTTTGTTCCCCTACCTGCAAGAAGGTATTTTACAAATTCTATGCTTCATGCAGACTTTTAATCTTTTAATCTTTTGAAATTCTCCTCATCTCCAGGAACAAGCAGGAATGAGTCTTCACATATGGGTACGTCGGTACCGACGGAGCCTGCGCAGGAACGCTCCCCAGCTTCCCAAAAAGGAAAGCTTTTGGGAGCATCCCACAGCGCCTGCGCGCTGCCTTCCCGCCTTTCCTAACCGCCTCTCTTCAGTTCTTCTTTTCCGCGGAGCCAGCAGGTCGTGTTCCTGTCACCGCTGAAGAAGTTCTTTATTTTATTTTATTTCTTTGGTCGCGCGTCTGCCGCCTTCGACGTCGGACCAGTACCGCCGGTCTTTTCTTTCTTTTTTCTCAAAAAAAAAAAAAAAAAGAATACTTTCCATTCCACTTTAGTGTATTTTTTCTTCATTGGGCCCTAGGCCTAACAGAAAATTCCTCATGGAAAAGCCCGCCTCCGGGTTTAAAAAATGCACTAAGTGCAGCGGTACCATCTCTGTTACCGACACCCATGACTGGTGTCTTAAGTGTTTGGGTCCTGACCATTCCATCACGGATTGTCCGTTCTGCACCATGATGTCTAAAAGAGGTTTACAGAACCGAGCAGCCAAGCTCAGTACACTGTTTCCCTCTGATGCAACTTCGGTGGCATCGACGTCTTCCAGGGCTGCTTCTTCCTCCTGTGGATCTCAGGTAACCAAACATAAGTCCAGCCGGTCCTCGAAGGGTAGATCTCCCTCTAAGCATCGAGATGCCTCCGGGCTTGCCCTCGAGGATCCTGCACCGGCAAAAGTACCCCGGCGGGAAGCTCCGGCTTCCAAAGCTCCTCCTATGGGGTCACAGGTTGACATCGATGGCACGGCCTTGACCGATCACCTGTTGCAATGTTCTGGGGTACCAGTGGAATCCGCCGGTACCGACCTCCAGACATTCATGGCGTCGATGGATCAGAATGTTCTGACCACGCAGCGTGCCATTACGGCATTCATACAAGCTGCGACGCCGCTGGTACCACAACAACCTTCGTTGTCAGTACCGGCTCCGATATCGGTTCCAGTGCTGGTACCGATTGCATCGACATCAGCTTCGATGTCGACTGCAGCGGTACCCTGTCCGATGATGCCTATCGGTACCGATCCGGTACCGATGACTCCCGATGTCGATACCACCCGGTATGCGTATTGGGCTTTACAAGAGCATCCAGACAGGCGATACTTCGATTCCTCCGAAGACTCTGATGCATCGGAGGCCTCTGTCGAAGCATCGGTACTTCTTCCTCAGGAGCCGCCTTCTCCAAAAAGAAGAATGTCCCCTCCAGAAGACTTGTCTTTTCAAGACTTTATAAGGGAAGTGACCAAAGGGCTTTCTATCTCAGTAGCCCCTGAGACAGAGCCTAGAGCCAAAAAATTGGATATTTTGCAATATCCTAAGGCTCCTAAAGAAGCAGCCACTTTGCCAGTTCATGAGATCCTTTGACCACATGATAGGCATATGGGAGACTCCTCTCACCATCTCTTCTCATTCTCGTAGGTTGGACACCATGTATCGTGTCCCTCCTTGTCCTGGATTTCATAAAACTCAGCTCCCTCACCATTCTATTGTGGTGGAGTCTGCTATGAAAAGGTTAGAGTGCAAAGAGGCACTCATCTGCTCCTCCAGGAAGAGAATGTAGAACCTTAGATGCTTTTGGCAGGAAATTTTTTCAAGCCTGTATGCTTGTTGCCAGAATCAACTCCTATAGTCTCTATATGGGGATGTTTCTGAAGGAAGTTACAGATCATCTGCAGACTTTCCTCCCTTTTCTTCCAGAAGATAAAAGGGAAGACTTTCTTACCTGGCTTAAGCATGCCCAGGATGTTTCCAAATTTTCTAACCGTGCAGCCTTTGACTCTTTTGAGCGGGCCAGCAGAGCCTCGGCTATTGCCATAGGTGCACGCAGAATTGCTTGGTTACAAGCTTCTGATTTGGAACCCTGGGTCCAAGATGGATTAGGAAATCTTCCTTGTACAGGTGAAAACCTGTTTGGCAAGGATTGGCAAGCAAAGGCCACTCAGATGGATGCAGAAAATTCTGCTTTGGATAGGCTTTCAAAGTCTACCTCTAATCCTGTCCAGAAGAGGTTGTTCAAAAAGACATATTTTCCCAAGAAGGGGAGATATTATCCTGCTTATGGTCAGCAGACATCTTCTGCAGGTCGTTTTGCTGCAAAGCATCAACAACCTAAACAGGCCAAGTCTAAGGCTGCAAGGCCTACTGTAGCCCAACAGCCTCAGCTTCCTCAGGGTCTTTGACTTGCACCTAGAGAACTTAGCCTTTCTGGCTCTAAAAGAACCAGAGCCTCTCACCATTCCAGGAAGGTTAGCTCACTTTGCTCCCAGATGGGAGCAAATCACAGCAGAACAGTGGACCCTTTCCATTATAAGGGAAGGGTACAAACTTCATTTCTTAAACCTTCCTCCTCACACCATGGTGAGACAGTTCAATTCTCCCACATCTCTCCTCGACCTGGGTCAAGAGATTTCCACCCTTCTTGCCCAAAGGGCAATAGAAGAAGTACCTCTTCTTCAACAGGGCTCAGGGTTCTACTCCCCCTACTTTCTAATCCCAAAGAAAACGGGGGGTTACAGACCCATATTAGATCTCAGAGAATTGAACAAATTCCTATGCAAGGAAAAATTCAAGATGATTTCTTTGGGTACTCTCCTTCCATTCCTTCAGAGTCAGGATTGGCTTTGTTCTCTAGATCTCAAGGATGCGTATACCCATATACTCATCCATCCAGCACATAGAAGGTTCCTTCGGTTCCTTTATCAGGGAAAGCATTATCAATACAGGGTGCTTCCCTTTGGTCTGGCCTCTGCTCCAAGAGTGTTCACAAAATGCATGGCAATAATAGCTGCATTTTTACGCACTCTGGGAATATTCGTATTCCCATACCTGGACGACTGGCTCATTCGAGCTCCATCCCAGTCAGAGGCCCAGACTTCCCTAGTCTGCACAATGCGTGTCCTGCAGTATCTGGGACTGGTTATAAACATTCCAAAGTCCCAACTCACCCCTACTCAGTCTCTAGAGTTCATAGGGGCCTTGCTGGATACCACAACTGCAAGGGCCTATCTTCCCCAGGCCCGTTGCCTACGCTTAGTGCAGTTAGCCTCTCAGATTCAGTTAAAAACCCACCTAACTGCTCGAGAGATGTTACAACTGCTAGGCCACATGGCATCCACGGTGCATGTGGTCCCTTATTTTTATTTTATTTATTTTATTTTATTTATCTATATTTTTCTATACCGCCCCTTCCAGCGATCAAGGGCGGTTTACAAGGAACATTTTAACAATTGTACACAGATGTATACATTTACGTTGAACAATCAGATTCAACTATTTACAATGAACGGTTAAGTTTAACTATTTACATTGAACAAAACTTCAACTTCAAGATGTATATGCTCGTCTTCACATGAGGGCAGCTCAATGGACTTTGTCCACCCAGTGGACCCAGGCATCTGGAAGTCTGTCAGACAAAATAGCAACCTCCAGGCGCCTCTTTTGGTCTCTCCAGTGGTGGAAGTCCACTCAAAATCTGTTGCTGGGGTCCCCCTTCCAACAGTTGTTACCCCAAGCAATCCTTACAACAGATGCCTCTCCAAAGGGTTGGGGAGCTCATCTCCAAGACCTCTCCACCCAGGGCATTTGGTCTCCACAGGAGACCTCCCTACATATCAACTTCTTAGAGCTCAGAGCAATCTTCTTAGCTCTCAGAGTCTTCCATACCCTGCTCAGCTACAAGACAGTCCTCATTCATACGGACAACCAAGTAGCCATGTTCTATTTGAGCAAGCAGGGAGGAACTGGATCTCCAGGAACAAGCAGGAATGAGTCTTCACATATGGGTACGTCGGTACCGACGGAGCCTGCACGGGAATGCTCCCCAGCATCCAATCAGAAAGCTTTTGGGAGCATCCCTCGCGCCTGCGCACTGACTTCCCGCCTTTTCCACTTCTCCTCAGTTTTCGTTTTTCCGCGGAGCCGGCAGGACATCCTCCCGTCACCGCAGAAACCTTTTTCTTTAAATTCTTGTTTTCTTGTGGTCGCGGCTGTTTTTCCCGCCGCCACCGGTACCGCCAGTGTTTTTTTCTTTTCTTTTTCTTAAACTCAGAGATTTTTCCCTCTGCTTCAGTCTTAACTTTTTGGGCCTACAAGGCCTCTTTTTCATGGAGCCGCCTTCTCCTAAGAAGTGCCTTCACTGTGGAAACAGTTTTCTTTTTAGACTCCAATAACTGGTGTCTAACCTGTTTGGGTCCTGACCCTTTTTCCCCTGAACCATCAGGCTGCAATACTGTGAGAAGACCTTCCGTCTTTCGAGTTTCCCTCGATACCGTTTTCACTCCGGCAGTGAAGGCACCGGTTTTTTCTTCTCTACAGGATCAGGTAACCCACAAACAGTCTGTTAAGACTTGCCAATCCTTGAGTGGTAGGTCTCATGCCAAGCATGATGACGGCTCCGGCCTTGCCCTCAAGACCCCATTGGCATTAAAACCCCGGCGGGAGTCTTCGGGCTCCAAAGCATTTCAGGGGTTTCAGGTTGTTCCTGGGGCTCACCCCTCACAGAACATACCTGAGCCATGCTCGGTGGTGGTATCCGCTTCGAGCGGTACCGATACCCCGGCATCGGCACCGGTGTCGAGTGTTCCACTCTTCTCCAGGGATCGTCATCTGGCGTCCTCGGTACCTTCGGGACGGATCGATACGTTCCTGATTGACTTTCCTGTATCTAAGCCAGGCTCGGGGATGGCACCCGCTTCGAGCGGTACCGATACCCCGGCATCGGCACCGGTGTCGAGTGTTCCTCTCTTCACCAGGGATCGTCATCTGGTGTCCTCGATACCTTCGGGACCGATCGATACGACCCAGAGTGACTTTCCTGTATCGGCATCGCCGATACCACCACCGACGTCGGTGCCCTCTAGACATGCATCGATAGACTCGCTCCCTTCGATGCCGAGTCTGGAATCGATATCTAGTCTAGATGACTGGGTACCGACGCGTCTTGGAACCGACCCTTATCGTTTCCGGATATGCAGTACCGAGGATATTCACCAAGACTCTCTGGTTACCTCGGTACCGCTTGAGCAGCCTCCGATGACTGCCTCGATGACATTACCGTCTCCGATTCTGCCTCAGCTGCCGGTATCTGTATCGATGTCGATTCCTGCAGTTACATCGGTACCATCGATCCTTTCTATGCCTAGTTTGGAATCGATACCTGGCATGGACGATGCAGTACTAACTGCCTCAAATCGTGACTGCCAGTATCACCATCCATCTAGTAGGGTTCTTTTTCTGCACCAGACCAGTACATCCTCTGGTGCTCAGGCTGCTTCTTCAACCTTAGCCTACCCAGGGATGGTTCCCATTGGAGATCCTTATTTTCAGAAATTTCTCCTTGATATGGCAGCCTTTCTTGCTATTCCTATCCCTGGCTGTGATCTTAACCAAGGCTCTCCTGCAGAAAAGGAAAATATAATGCTTCCTTTACATCATTCTTTGCAGGATCTTCTTCTAAGAATATGGGAATCACCTTTAAGGGTTCCCTCACCTTCTACAGCAACTAATGTTCTGTATCAGGTGCCCCCCTCTCCAGGGTTCTTATATATTTTATATGAGGCTGCAGCGAGAACAACCCCCCTACTGCAGCACCTGGGGTTTGTCATCAACTGCCCCAAATTCCATCTCTCCAAATCTGGAGTTCATAGGGATTCAGTTGGACACATTGCAAGTCAAGGCCATCCTCCCAAGAGGTAGGGCAGCCTACCTCATACAACTGGCAAGGGAGGTACAACACTGCTGATCGGTAGCAGCTCGCCACCTCCTCTGCCTGTTGGGCCACATGGCCTCAACAGTCCATATCTTGCCATTATCTCGCTTGCACTTGCAGTCATCCCAATGGTGACTCAAACCACGGGCAGGCTATGGGACAGGGCGAAAGTCACAAACCACTTGGCAGTGTCTCTCACCTGGTGGCAAAACCTGCGCCACCTCCAGGGGGGAATGCCTTTCCAAGCATCCGTGCCGCAGAGTACCCTGACAGCAAACACCTCCCTCCTGGGTTGGGGAGCGAATTGTGGGGACTGTCGCATGCAAGGCAGCTGGTCCCAGGAGGAGTCACTCTTGCAGATCAACCTCCTAGAACTCAGGTCAATTTTCCTGGCCCTGCGAGCGTTCCACCACCTCCTGCAGCATTGATCTGTGTTCCAGATGGTTTACATCAACAAGGTAGCCCTCCTTTTCTTCGCAGTGTGCAATAGCATTCTCCTACGAGCGTTGTACCTGCCAGGCCGAGGACAACTGCTTAACAGACAGGCTGAGCAGAGTCCTTTGCCCACACGAGTGGCGTTTGAATCCCAAGGTAATGAAGCAACTCTTCCATTGTTGGAGCAGGCCTTTTATAGGCCTCTTCGTCTCCCTGGACAACACACAGCTATCTTGCTTTTGCTCACACCAGTCGCATCCGGGAAGAATGGTGACAGATGCCTTCCTGATCCCGTGGTCAGAAGGCCTACATTTCCACCTCCCTCCCCGCCCCCTCCCCCTGATCACCAAGAAGCCTCTTCAAGGGCATCAGTGATACTGATCGCCCCCAGATGGCCCAGGCAACCATGGTTTCCTCTGCTGCTTGCCCTGTCGGTGGCACTCCCAGTCCCATTCACGATCCCTACCCTACCACTGCATTTATTAACGGAGTGCTTCAATGAATTAACAACATGGTTAAAAGACCACAATCTCCATATCAACCATTCAAAAACAGACATATTAATCGTAACGAAAAACCAATCATATATCCCCCCAACACACATCACACTTCAAAACCATGAGATTAAAATAAAAAACAAAGTGAGATATCTAGGTGTGATCCTCGACACACATCTCAGCATGAATACACACATCAGAAACACAAAAAAAAAAATATTTTAAGCTTAAAATTCTAAAACAATTACGCCCACTTGTACACACACAAGACTTTGAGTATAATACAGGCAATCATTACACCCCACTTTGATTTTGCCAATTTAACCCTGCTAGGCGCAACAAAACTAAAAGACTTCAACTTGCCCAAAATGCAGCAGCCAGAACTATTATGAAGGTGCACTCATTTGAGCACATAACACCTACACTAGCTAACCTACACTGGCTACCAATACAAAGTAGGATAAACTATAAAACACTAATAACCACCTTCAAGGCACTAAATAACATGACTCCACCTACACTAAACAAACTCATCATTAAAGAATCAACTAAAACTCCTCACAGGAGAGGCTATACAAATAAAATAAGGATTCCAAGAGACTTCACAAAGGCCAAAAAGATAACCAACAAAAAAGCTTTTTCACACGCAGCCCCTATCCTCTGGAACTCCCTCCCAGAAAAAATAAGAACATTAATCAAAATTAAGGAGCTCCGAAAGAAATTAAAAACCCATCTGTTTATCTCACACTATGGCCCAATGGCAAACTCCCTCTCCCAATCAGAAAATGGATAACAGATGTCTAGATTGATAACAGAATATCTGATCTAAGACAAAATTGATATCAGACCAAGAAGGACACAAATTAGAACAATTAAACTTACCCAATTGCTCCCACCCTAAGAGCCACCAATGTAATTTACAACGAACAGATACAAATATAATATCATATTCTTATCCTTTTGCATAGCCCTAGCTACCCATACAATGTTATCTAGTATTTAGTCTGATACAACCTAAATTAAGCCTGTTTTGTTTAAGGCTTATACCTTCTGTATATAATCCCCTTATGTTCTCTAATGTTCTCTAATGTATATAGTTCTCTAATGTTTCATGTAAAAAATATACTATTGTTCATAGTTCACTGATGTTCCATGTAAAAACAGACTTGTCGCTCTGTTATTTAACTCGTTCTTTGTAAACCGCACTTGATCACTGGAAGGTGCGGTATATAAGTGAGTGATAAATAAATAATAAAATATCTATTATTTATTACTGTCTCCGGAAAGGTGACCCTTGACCTAACTACATATTTTCTGTGGTTAACATGCTTGTCAGTTCATTGCAGATTGTAATACATTTGGATTCTGTTTTTTTGGTAAATATTCCCAGTACTTGAGACTGAGTTGATCTGTATTATGATGACTTTACCTCACTAGTGACTTTCTCTTCCAGCAGAATAACATGTTAGTGTGGGGACCTTGTTGCCACTGGCTGTTCTGTTGGGAAGTGAGTCTGCCTCTTAGAGGCCCACTTTAGTAGCATTTCACTCCCAGCTGGTAAATCCTTATTCAGCATCACAGATTTGGCTATTACTAGAGAGACTAGTAGATCTAATGGCCTTTCTTTTGTAATCATGACCGTATCATTATTGGAAGATGTTTGCAGCATATGCTTCCCTGCACTGTTGCACATTCTGCTAAGATGCTTCTGCACGGCAAGCTAATAGTTCACAGTCTGCAACTGGTGTGTTGGCTGTATTCAACAGCTGGTCTGTTCAGGAAACGCATTGGAGGCTGTTAATTTAAGTGTGTCTTATCAGCTTAGAGAATTCAGAAAGCTCAGAATGCTCACTGAAATGCTCAAGATTTTTTTCTTTTTACAGGGTATTCAGCAGAGTGTTGCCCAGACTGTACCACTGGAGCTGCAGGCAGCAACACAGACAACACAGGTTATCTCATCTGTGGACAGGTAAATTGCTACTTTTATGTGCTTCTTCTATTTTTAAACAGAATGTCTTGTGTCCAGAGGAATGAATGTATATTTAGCAGTTTTGGGGTTTTTTTGTTTTGTTTTTTTTTAAGTTCAGGTATATAAACTAAGCCCTTCTCAACATCTGTAGATATTTACATCTATTTGCATGTGCTTGTGCATATAAGATTCATTTCATTGTGTACTAGTGAAATCACTTGATCTTCAAAAAAAAACTCCATACCAAATGATTTCTGTTTTTAGCTTGTTTGTTATAACAAGTGCCTACTTCCAGTAAAGATGAAGTAAGCAACGAGAATACATAGTAACATATAGTAACATAGTAAATGACGGCAGATAAAGACCAGTATGGTCCATCTAGTCTGCCCATTAGATAAGTTTATTTTGATTTTATCCTGTTGCTGTAAAGGGATGCACTGTGTCTGTCCCATGTCATTTTGAATTCTGTCACTGTATTTGCCCCTACCACTTCCATCGGGAGGGCATTCCAAGAATCCACCACCCTTTCAGTAAAAAAGTGTTTCCTGACATTGCCTTTCAATTTATCCCCTTGCAGCTTCATGTTATGCCCTCTAGGATGATTTTAAAGATGTATTCCTTCCTGTTCCCTGCCCCCAGTAGTTATACTTTGTTCAAAATTTAACTGGACACTGAAGAAGATTTGTAGGAAGTACAGAGCAAGCTTATACTTTAGCTAGATAATGCTGATCCTCAGTGCTTCCATTTAAACTTAGCCAGATAGGTCTGGTCATGGCTGAAGGCTGGTCTAAAGTTACTAGGTAAATTTATGGGGTTAATACTATAAAGCCTTTTCCAGGTATGAAGCCTGTTTTACATGCGAAAGATTACTGTTATAAAATTGTTGAACCGCATACATGAATGGTAAGTATGCACCTATTTTTTCATTATCTGTGTACATGGGAGTATGGTCTGGGTGGAGGGGAGGTAAAATTGTAGCACGCATGTGTAGTTTATAAAATAGTACATGAGTATATGTATAGAATACATTCATAAATTTTTAACACTTTTTTTGGAAGCAGGCGTAAATTTGTACATAGGCTCCCGGATCCAGCCCCAATAGTGCACAAATGCCAATTTTACAAAAGCACGTCCTTTGTAGCCTTTATAAAATAGGCTTAAAATAAAAATCATTTTGGACTTCGCACAGTGGAGTTCTGTTATGAAATCAAGCCTCTGTATTTAGCATTAGACTTATCTAGATATGCCTGCTACCTGAATATCCGTTTAAGTATTGGGATAACTTTACTGTAGAGATCTGCACCTGCTTTTTCTATGCTTTTTCCATGATGAATAATGCACATATTTTTGAAAATTCAAAGCTGTGCATCACTGCCTCTTCCTACCAAATCTTACTCCAAGCCTTCCTTTTTCCCACATGTAATAGGGAATCAACCTCAAATATACTTGTTTGTACTTAGTATGGGATAGGATGACCATTTATCAGATAGCCTATCATGCAGTTAGGCTATTTACCTGGATAAGTGGTTTTGAAAATTGCTAGCTCTTTTGAATATGTATGCATGCCCGCATACGCTTACATGCTCACATGTTTGTATTTGTGTTGCCTATGTATATGTCTGTTTTGTCTGTTCTGCACATATGGTGTGTCTTCATGTATTTTTTTGTTTATCTGTTTTGTGGGTTTATGTGCATATTTGTGTCTGCATGGATGTTGCTGTGGATGTGTGTGTATGCATGAATATGTTTGTGTGTATTTGTATCTGTGTTGGCTTTGGGTGTCTGATCTGGAGGCATGCAGTTTGAAAGGTTGAAAGGTGCAATTCTTAATCACTGTTACAGTGAATCATTGTATATTGCAGCTGTTGGAGCTGCTTCTCTCATAGAAATTTATTGGGGCATATTTTTTTGAATGGCTTGGCTTCATTTCTCTTGTCTCCCCGCTCCCCTCCCCTTGCCAGCACCACACATACAGAAATTTCACTTCTACAATACATGAATTCCTTTGTCCATGTACAAGCAGGATATAATCAGCCTTATGGGTGATGTCATTCTTATAGTGCCAAAATCTGATTCGCACTCATAGCGTCCAGAAGAGTCTAGAAAAACTCTGGGGATTCAAGAGTGTTTGCATGCTCTACTCCTGACGGGGTGCACCAAGTTAAATCCTCCCTCTGTTCTTGACTAGAATTCTGTAAATTCAGTGCAAGCGAGGAAGGAATGAAAACAGAATTATAACATCATAGTCTGCTTAAGGTCTTAAGTGAGAGATTCACAGGCCTGCAAACTTGAGCAGTCTCCTATAATCCCTCACCTTAGCGTGGCCCCAGGACTTCTTATTAGGAAAGAACTGCCACATTCTACAATTTCACCTTACCACTCTACGTCATGCTGCTGCTTCACTTTTTGTTTAGCTATGTGTTACAGATCAAGCTAAACACTGCATGTTACAAGTCATACTGGACACAGACATTGCTAATGCTTAATCATGACAAGCATTCTGTAAAGCAAAAACATTCTGTTTTTCACAAACATCTACAAAATACAACCTTGGCTTCTATAATACATATTCTACTAGGCCAGAGATCTCCAACCCCCAGTCCTGGAGGCCCCTGTACAATGTTGTCAGCAAAATTCTCACTCTCCATATTTCTGAACCTTTCTCCAGTACCCCACTTAGAGTTCCTTTCAACATGTGACTGTTGCTTCTCTCCCTCAATCATTATCTATCTGCCTTTCAAGAACAGATCTGCTCATTTTTTTTATTTGTTTGAGAAGTTTAATAATAAAGGTTTCACCACTCCAGAAACTCACCTAAACTACCTATCTACATTGAAACTCTGCTGAAATCACAGAGAGGCCCAGATTTTGAACCCATGGGATATTTTCCAGTGAGTAAAGCCCTTCACAGAACTAACATAAGATATGCCATACTGGGTCGACCAAGGTCCATCAAGCCCAGTATCCTGTTTCCAACAGTGGCCAATCTAGGTCATAAGTACGTAGCAGATTCCACAATGCTTGTATTGGGTCAAGTAGTCATATCCCGGGTCCCTTTTAATAATGGTTTATGGACCTTTCCTCCAGGAACTTGTCCAAACCTTTTGTAAACCCAGCTACACTAACAGCTTTTACTACATCCTCCGGTAACAAATTCCAGAGTTTGCACATTGAATAAAAAAATATTTTCTCTTATTAGTCTTAAATAGATTATCCTGTAGCTTTATTGCATGTCCCCTAGTCTTTCTGTATTCTGATGACGTAAACTATCGATCTATGTTTACCCGTTGCACTCCATTCATTGATTTATAGACCTCTTATCATATCTCCCCTCAGCCGTCTCTTTTCCAGGTTGAAGAGCCCTAACCTTTTTAGCCTTTCTTAATAGGGTTATCCTTCCATCCCCTTTACCATTTTGGTGGCTCTTCTCTGTACCTTTTCTATTAACGCTATATCCTTTTTAAGATACAGATAAGTAAGATAAAGCCATGTTGGTTGTCTTCCATTAAACAATGACTATCTACATATTCAGTATTTTTGTTCTTTATGATGGTTTCTACCATTTTTTCCGGTACTGATGTCAGGCTCGCCGGTCTGTAGTTTCCAGGATCGCCCCTGGAACCCTTTTTAAAAATTGGCATTACATTGGCCATCCTCCAGTCTTCAGGTATTACAAATAATTTTAATGATAGTTCACAGATTACTAATAGCAGGTCTGCAATCTCATATTTCAGTTCTTTCAACAGCCTTGGATGTATACAATCCTGTCCAGGTGATTTGCTATTCTTCAGTTTATCAAATAGTTGTAATACATCTCTCTGGTGTAACCATCGATATTTCTTTCAATTCTTCTGCAGTATCACCTTTAAATACCACTTCAGTCATGGGTAACATCCCTACATCTTCCTCAGTAAAGACCGAAGCAAAGAATTCATTCAGTCTCTCTGCTATGGCCTTGTCCCCTCTTAGTGCCCCTTTTACATCTCTATCATCTAATGGTCCAACTGACTCTCACAGGTGTTTTGCTACGAATGTATTTGAAAAAGTCTTTATTACGTGATTTTGCTTCCACAGCAAGCTTGTTCTCAAATTCTCTTTGCCTGCCTTATCAATGCCTTGCATCTAACCTTTGCCAGTGCTTGTGCTGTTTGCAGTTTTCATCATTTGGTGCTTTTTTGGCAACAACAGCCTCTTTGACCTCATCTTTAAACCCTGCTGGCAGTTTTTTGGACTCCTTCCACTTTTATTAAAGCGTGGAATACAGCTGGTCTGGGCTTCCAAGATAGTGTTTTTAAACGACACCCAAGCTTGATGTAAGTCTTTAACCTTTGCAAATACTCCTTTTAGTTTTTTTTCTGAACTATTTTCCTCATTTTATCATAGTCTCCCTTTCGAAAGTTGAAAGGTAGTACTGTGGATTTCCTTACCATCCCTCCTCCATTAATTAAATCAATCACGTTCATGTTACGATCACTATTACCAAGTGGCCCCAATACCCTTATCTCTTGCACTAGATCTGGTGTTCCACAAAGGACTAGGTCTAATATGGCTTCCCCTCTGGTCGGTTCATGAACCAGCTGCTCCAAGAAGCAGTCATTTATTTCATCTAGGAACTTTAGCTCCCTAGCATGTCCTGCCGTGACACTGACCCAGTTGATACCGGGGTAATTGAAATCACCCATTATTATTACTGCGCTGTAACTTTTGTTAGCTTCCTTGATTTCTTTGAGCATTTCATCATCCATTTGTTCATTCTGGCCAGGCGGTCGATAGTACACCCCCACTGTCATCGCCTTCCCCTTTTTACATGGAATTTCAATCCATAGAGATTCTGCAGCAAATTTTGTTTCCTGCAAAACTTTAATCCTCAATGCCCTTTCTAACATAGAGCGCAACCCCTCCACCAATTTGATCAGCTCTATCATTACAATGTAGTTTGTACACAGGTATCACAGTTTCTCGACCTTGCTGGGGTTCTTTTTCCCCCTATGGCGACCAGCAGCTTTAAAAAGTGTGATCGGTGTGCTAAAATAATGTCTGACCGACACACATGACTTCCTCCTCCGGTGCCTCGGTCCGGACCACGACCTGGCAATCTGTGGCCTTTGCAAAAAGATTTCTTCAAAGGCCTTAAGGAGCCGTCAGCAGCAGCATGACAAAATTTTTCCAGAATCCCCAATGCCTCCGACAGCCAGGACCTTGTCTGAGGCCTCAATGTCTTAGGAGGAACACTCCGAACCCAAGCATCATCGTGGGTCCTCGGAGAGGGGGTCTCCCTCGAGGGAATCGAAGAGGAAGAAGTCCTCGAAGGCGGCGTCTTTGGATGCCTCTGATCGACCAGGGTCCGCCCGGTCACGGAGCCCCGCGCATCCACGCGAGCCATCGGAGAGAGAGCGGCCGGCCAAAGTCCCCTGGAAGCATCCAGCTATGGACCAACCTTGGCAGCTAGAGACAGTCCTCGCTGAAGATCCCCCCCCCCCGGGGGACCCGGCGTTAGACCTGAGTCCCTCAGTGCCCTTGCCGAAGGAGGCGGAGCCATCTGGACTGGAGTACAGAATGACAGCCTTGGAGCTCAGTGTAACTGCCTTCTTGGACCAACAGCGGGCGCTGATGTCCAACACATCCTGTTCCTCTACCCCGACCGCCAGGCATTCGATGTCTAAGACGTTCCCCGAGACCAAGCTGATTCTCGAGGCCATGCGGGCCCGAATCTATCCTTAGCTGAGATAGCGCTCGGCCTCCTGTTCGGGGCCGAGGTCGTCCCCGACGAGCCTTCCAGGGTCAGTTCGTACGGCGCCAGGCCCCTTGAAGCCCGAGGAACAGCACCACCTCGAGTCCTCCTCGTAGTATTCCTATTGGGAGACTGAGGACGAGGAGTCCCCGGACACCCGTCTGCACTGAGATGTCCCCTCTGATTCCCCGGTCTCTGAACCTCGGAGAAGGTCCCCACCGAAGGGTATGGGCTTCTTGGACTTCGTCAAAGACATGTCCAAGGCCTTGGCGTTTCCCACTGAGCCCAAGGAGGATCCTCGGGCCGACGAGCTCAAGATCCTCCAATATGAGGCTGCTCCTCGGGAATCGCTCAAGGTGCCCATTCCTCCCATCCAGGAGCGCTCATGTTACGTATGTGGGAGACACCGGCATCAGTGCTGGTGGTCAGCAAGCGGCTCTACTCGATGTACTGTCCACCGGAGCCCTGGCTTTCAAAAGTCACAGCTGCCGCACAACTCCATGGTGGTGGAGAGACAGAAGACACACTCCTTGGTGCCCCCTCCGCAGGGAGGCCCGCACCTTGGATGACCTCGGCAGAAAGTGCTACCAGGGCTTGATGCTGAATTGCCAGATCCAGGCCTACTAGCTGTACATGGGCATGTACCTGAGGGACCTGGTGAAGGAACTTGCCGGGTACTCATCTGGTCTCTCCGAGGAGCCTTTGCAGTGCCTCAAGAGCCTGTCCAAAGCCATCCGTGAGTGCTCAAAATTTGTCTTGGGCAGCCTATGATGGTTTTGAGTCGGCGACACATGTAGCCATGGTGGGCATTGGTGCGCGCCACCAGACTTGGCCCAGTCGTCCGACCTCGAATAATGGGGACAGGACAAGTTGGTTGATGTCCCTTGTCAAGAGGAAAACTGACAAACCCATGACTGACGAGGCCGCAGAGCAGGAGACCAAGTTCATGACAAGGACTAGGCTCTCCAAGAAGACCACTGCCCCTCCCCAATGGAAGGGCTCAGGTAAAAAGCCCTTTTACCCGAGGAAGTCCATTGCTGACTGAAACTACCTATCTTACCAGGCCTCCCTGGCTCCCCAGCAAGGGCAACATGCCAAGGGACAAGGGCACGGCCTGCATAAGCAGAAGGCTCCCAGGCTCCAACTCCAGCCCAGCCAGGCGGGAGGTTTTGACTCCTACAGCATAGCCCCTCTCCCACACAGAGGTCAGCAGCCTACAGGGGTTTGCTTCACACTTTATGCCCACAGGTGGAAAGCTATAATCACCGACTCCTGGGCCCTGAGGGCGGTCAGGGAGGGTTACCTCCTTCATCTGAGCCAAACATCTCCACCCTACTTCCTGGTCTTCCCTCCTCCGGGACATAAGAACATAAAAACATAAGATATGCCATACTGGGTCAGGCCAAGGTCCATCAAGCCCAGTATCCTTTTTCCAACAGTGGCCAATCTAGGTCATACGTACCTAGCAGTTTCCCCAAAAGACACAGGTTCCACAATGCTTTTACTGGGTCAAGCATTGATATCCTGGGTCCCTTCTTAATAATGGTTTATGGACCTTTCCTCTAGGAACTTGTCCAAACCTTTTTTAATTCAATTCAGTCAATGGAAACTCATTCAACAGTTAACCTTCGTATCACAAAATGAACATCTAGTTTAGTGTCTTCCACAAGCCTCAGAAAACAACCCACAAAAGCACCACAATATCAAAGAATATTGAATAATCTCTTGAGTGCGTGCAGGGGCGTATCACACCAATGGCTTAGGAATAATGAAGACCTAATGAAACCATTTATAATTCTCAAAAAAAATAGAAAAGTAGTTAGCTCTTAAGCTCTTGAGCCATGTTGAATAGTCTCGGTCTTCATAAATTTTTGTTGTTAATTTTATGTGCTGTAATTTCCTTTTTTTTACTTCATTTCTTTTTATATGTTAAAACACCTCTTTTTAGCTTGCCTGAACCTCCATTATTAAGAGGAAGGCAATGTCCCTTTTTTAAACCTTTTTTAAACCCAGCTACACTAACAGCCTTTACTACATCCTCAGGTAACAAATTCCAGAGTTTGATTACACATTGAGTGAGAAAATATTTTCTTTTATTAGTCTTAAATAGTTTACCCTGTAGCTTCATTGCATGTCCCCTAGTCTTTCTATATTCTGATAACGTAAACAATCTACGTTTACCTGTTCCACTCCGTTCATTAATTTATAGACTTCTATCATATCTCCCCTCAGCTATCTCTTTTCCAGGATAAAGAGCCCTAACCTTTTTAGCCTTTCTTCATAGGAGTATCCTTCCATCCCCTTTACCATTTTGGTGGCTCTTCTGAACCTTTTCTAATAACTCTATATCCTTTTTAAGATACGGCGACCAGAATTGCACACAATATTCAAGGTGTGATCTCACCATGGAACGATATAGAGGCATTATAATATCTTTTGTTTTATTTTCCATTCCTTTCCTTATGATACCTAGCATTCTATTTGCTCTCTTGGCCGCCGTTGCACACTGGGCCGAGGGTTTTAACATGTTATCCACAATGATGCCTAAATCTTTTTCCTGGGTGGTGGTTCCTAATGTGGAACCTTGCATTGTGTAACCATAGTTTGGGTTGTTTTTCCCTAGGTGCATAACTTTGCACTTGTCCACATTAAATTTCATCTGCCATTTTGATGCCCAGTCTTCTAATTTATCAAGATCCTCTTGCAATTTTCCACAATCCTCATGGGTTTTAACAACTTTAAATAGTTTTGTGTCATCTGCAAATTTGATAACCTCACTTGTTCCACTTTCCAGGTCATTTATGAATATGTCAAAAAGCAGCGGACCCAGCACAGATCCCTGGGGTACACCACTATTCACCTTTCTCCATTGGGAAAATTGGCCATTTAGCCCAACCCTCTGCTTTCTATCTTTTAACCAGTTCTTGATCCACAGTAGTACACTGCCTCCTATCCCATGACTCTTTAGTTTTGCCAAAAGTCTTTGATGAGGGACCTTGTCAAAGGCTTTCTGAAAGTCCAGATACACTATATCAACCGACTCACCTTTGTCCACCTGTTTATTCACACTTTCAAAAAAACATAACAGATTAGTAAGACAAGATCTTCCTTGTCTAAAGCCATGTTGGTTGTCTCCCATTAGGCCATGACTATCTACATGCTGAGTAATTTTATTCTTTATGATGGTTTCTATCATTTTTCCCGGTACTGACGTGAGGCTCACCGGTCTCTAATTTCCTGGATCACCCCTGGAACCCTTTTTAAAAATTGGTGTTACATTGGCGATCCTCCCATCTTCAGGTATTAGAGATGATTTTAATGATAGTTCACAGAATACTGAAGGAATTGGCAGGACTTCTCGAGGACCAGGCAGTGGAACCAGTGCCCCACCACCTCAAGGGTAAGGGGTTCTACTCCAGGTACTTCCTCTTGCCAAAGAAGATAGGGGACCTAAGGCCCATCCTCGACTTGCGCAACCTCAACAAATTCCTGGTGAGGGAGAAGTTCAAGATGCTCTCCCTTGAAACATTGCTGTCCTTCCTCCAGCAGGGAGTCTGGCAATGCTCCTAATCCACCCAAACTGCAGACAATACCTACGCTTTGTGGTAGGAGGCAATCATTTCCAATACAGGGTGCTACCCTTCGGCCTAGCCTTGGCCCCCAGGGTATTCACAAAGTGTCTAGCTGTGGTTGTCGCCTTTCTCAGGCTCCATGGGATCTTTGTCTTCCCCTACCTCGACGACTGGCTTAAGGGCACCACGGCCCTCGAGGTGCAGCAGGCCACAGCACGCATCACCCAGGTTCTGTAACACTTGGACTTGGTTATAAACTACCCCAAGTCGAACCTCTGCCTGACACAAGGGCTGGAGTTCATTGGGGCAAGAATCGACACCCTTTGGTCTAGAGCAGGGGTCTCAAACTCAAATTGCTTTGAGGGCCAAATGAGGACTTGTAAAGTAACCCGGGGGCCGCATAAGACGCGGGGCCTCATTTGCATAATGGGCCTCATTTGCATAAATATTTGCATAATGTTACCATACACTAACTTTTAGTAAACATGCCTCTTTAATGAGTATGGATAAAGAAAGACTAAAAGATTTAGAAACAAGAAGACAATAATTAAACTGGGAACCCCAAAAGCCAAACTTGGAATGTACAACAACACTGTAGAAATAAAACTATAAATTAATTTCCTCTTGTACTAAACAAAGCGCAAACATTAATGATGCACATTTCCCAGAGCTGACATATTCCAGTTAATAAATTCAAAATAAAGAGATATTTTTCTACCTTTTGTGCATTTTTTTCAGTTGCAATTATTCCAGCCACTTTCTTCTGGTTTCTTCATGTCTTCTGCTAACTCTCCATCGTCTGCTGTCCATTTGCCCTTTCTTCTCTCCTAGTTTTTTTTCCATTCTCTCTCTACATCTACTTTAACATACCAATCTTTCTCCTTTTTCTCTTTCCTCATTCCTATTTCATCCACTCAAATTTTACCCCTCCATCCTCAATCCCCACTTACTCTCCCAATACCTGGCCAATTGTAGATTTGTCTTCTCTCCCAGACAAAATATTTTTCCCCTCTCCATTTCACTTTCCCAGCTCCATCCCATTCTAATCCTCCCCAACATCAGCTCCCTTCTAGTTCCAGCCCCACCCAGCATCCGCTCCCTTCTAGTCCCCCATTAGTCCATTTCCAGTCCTATCCTAGCCTCACCTTCAGCCCATTTCCAATCCTAGCCCCCCATCAGCCCATTTCCAATCCTAGCTCCCTCCCCTCACAGCCCATTTCCATTCCAAGCCCCCCTCCCCATCAGCCATTTGCAGTTCAAGCCCCCCTTCCACTCAGCCCATTTCCAGTCCTAGCAACCCCCCCAGCCCATTACCAGTCCTAGACCCCCCATAGCCCATTACCAGTCCTAACCTCCCCATAGCGCACTTCCAGTTTTACCCCCATCACCCCATTTTCAGTCTTACCCCCCCATAGCCCATTACCAGTCATAACCCCCCTGCCAATAGCCCATCTCCAGTCATAACCCCCCCTGCCAATAGCCCATCTCCAGTCATAACCCCCCCCCCTGCCAATAGCCCATCTACACTCATAACCCCCCCCCCCCCGCCACTAGCCCATTTCCAGTCATAACCCCCCTGCCAATAGCCCATCTCCAGTCATAACCCCCCCCTGCCAATAGCCCATCTCCAGTCATAACCCCCCCCTGCCAATAGCCCATCTCCAGTCATAACCCCCCCTGCCAATAGCCCATCTCCAGTCATAACCCCCCCCTGCCAATAGCCCATTTCCAGTCATACCCCCCCCCCTGCCAATAGCCCATCTCCAGTCATAACCCCCCCCCTGCCAATAGCCCATTTCCAGTCATATACCCCCCCCTGCCAATAGCCCATTTCCAGTCATACCCCCCCCCCTGCCAATAGCCCATTTCCAGTCATACCCCCCCCTGCCAATAGCCCATTTCCAGTAATACCCCCCCCTGCCAATAGCCCATTTCCAGTCATAACCCCCCCCTGCCAATAGCCCATTTCCAGTCATAACCCCCCCCCTGCCAATAGCCCATTTCCAGTCATACCCCCCCCGCCAATAGCCCATTTCCAGTCATACCCCCCCCCGCCAATAGCCCATTTCCAGTCCTACACCCCCCCCCCAGGTAAATTTAAACAAACCTGGCTTCTGCTGCTGCAGCAGAAAATCAGCTGTCCCGCGGCCCCTTCCCCTCTGCGCGGAGAGCCCTGAGTGTGCTTCATCTGCGGCGTGCTTTTTAAGCCGCGAAGAGAGTATTTCCCTCTCGCGCGGCTTAAACCTAGTCACTTTTCAAGCCTCGCGAGAGGGAAATACTCTCTTCGCGGCTTGAAAAGCACCCGCTGATGGAGCACTCTCGGGGATCTCCGGGCAGAGAGGAAGGGGCCCCAGGACAGCTGATTTTTCTGCTTGAGCAGCAGAAGCCAGTTTTTTTTTTTTAAAAATTGACCGTCGATTCTGCCGTTGCCACGGCGGCAACGGCGGCAGCAGCAGCAGAAGCTGTCGCGGGCCGCACAACGTTGCGGCCCGCGGGCCGCGTGTTTGAGACCCCTGGTCTAGAGCCCGCCTTGCCATGTTTCTGCCCTGGGACATGCAGCACCCTACCTCGGTGCCTGCCAGACATCTTCCGTGCCTTTTCGGGCACATGGCCTCCACGGTCCACGTCCCTCCAGATGTCCAGCTGCACATGCGCACAGCACAGTGGTGCCTCCTGGACCAATGATCCCAGGCCACTGGCCGCCTCCAGGACAGAGTCCAAGTGAACCGCCAGTTGGCAAAGTCCCTGGGCTGGTGGCAGTCGCCCCAACACCTAGAGGCGGGCATGTCCTTCCAGACCCCCAATCACTCGGGGGTCCTCACCACGGATGCCTCCCTGCTGGCCTGGGAACCCATTGCTAGGGCTACCACACCGAGGGCTCTTGATCCCTGGAAGAGAGTGCTCAGCAGATCAACCTCCTGGAACTGCAAACCATTCATCTCGCACTGAAGGCTTTTCATCATCGCCTAGGCCACCGGTCAGTCCTAGTCCAGATGACCAACCAGGTGACCATGTTCTCTGTGAACAAGCAGGGAGCACAGGTTCCTGTGCCCTCTGTCAGGAAGCCCTAGATCTGTGCTCTTATGCAATCCAACAGGGCAGCCTCCTCAGTGCGGTGTACCTGCTGGGCCAGGACAACTGGCTGGCCAACAGACTCAGCAGGATTCTCCAGCTGCACAAGTGGCAGCTGGACTTAGGGGTTGCCAGCAGGCTTTTCCAGACCTGGGGGGAACTGGACCTCTTTGCAAGCCTGGACAATTACCAGTTGCCCTGCTTCTGTTCCCTGCAACCTCACGCCGCCAGGGTGCCCGCCGATGCCTTCCTGGTCTTAATGGTCAGAGGGATTTCTGTACGCCTTCCCTCCTACGCCACTGATTGCCAGGACTCTGTTCAAGACTCTCCACGACAGGGCCTCGATCATCTTGGTAGCTCCAAGGTGGCCCAGACAGCCGTGGTTTCCACTGCCCTTGCAACTGGTGGTGGAGGACCCCAAACCCCTGGGGTCCGTCCCCTAACTCCTTTCCCAGGAGAGGGCTCTCTCCTGCATCCCAACCTCTGATCTCTTTTGCTGATGGCATGGCTGCTGAGAGGGTGACTCTAGCCCCTCTCCACATCCCTATAGAGGTGGAAGATATACTGCTTGCTTCACGCAAGGCGTCTACCAGACAGTCCTATACCTTTAAGTAGCACAGATTCTCACTTTGGTGCACTGAGCGGGAGGCCGACCCCTTCTCTTGCCCGGTGCTCGTGATGTTGCAATACCTGCTCCACCTATCTCATTCAGGGCTCAAGTCTAATTCCGTTAGGGTACACCTCAGTGCCCTAGAGGCGAACCACTACCAGGTAGACGGGAAGTCCCTCAGCCCATCCAGTGGTGTCCCGCTTCCTACGGGGCCTGCTCCTGTCTAAACCCCTGATTCACCCCCCCCCCCGGCGACCGAATGGAATCTCAATGTGGTGTTGAGGTAGCTCACCCAGCCACCATTCAAGCCCCTGGCTACTTGCCACATTCATTATCTCTTCTGGAAGGTGGTTTTCCTGGTCGTGCTCACTTCTGCCCGCAGGGTAAGCGAGCTCCAGGCCCTAGTGGCTGAAGCACCTTACATCAGGTTTTACAAGAACAGTCTGGTGCTTCGCACACACCATAAATTCCTTCCGAAGGTAGTGTCCTCCTTCCATCTCAACCAGGAGGTGGTCCTTCCTACCTTCTTTCCCCGACTGCACGCCAGTCGGGCAGAGATGGTCCTCCATACCTTGGACTGTAAGAGGGCTTTGTCCTTCTATATCCAACGGACTCAAGGCCACCGGAAGGCCTCTCAGCGTTTCTTTTCCTACTCCCCCAGCAAGCTGGGGGAGGCGGTGACCAAGCGTATGCTGTCCACATGGTTGACGGACTGTATTGCCCTTGCCTATGAAGAGGCGAGGCTTCCATTGGAAGGCCGGGTCACGGCGCACTGTGTCAGGGCTATGGCGACCTCAGTAGAAAATTTGCGTTCGGTCCCGCTAGCAGACATCTGCCGGGCCGTCGCCTGGTTTTCTCCAGGACCAAGCAGGAAGTCAGTCCTCACATATGGGTGACATCGACGTCGATGAAGCCCTTGCGGAGCATTTCCCCAGCTTTCCATGAAAGCCTTTGGGAATGCAGGCACGCATGCGTGGTTCCCTTCCTGCCTAAAGATGCCATCTTACCTCAGTCTCTCGTTTTCCGTGAAGCCCGCCTTACTTACGTGAGTCCTCGTCATCCCGGAAAATTGTTTGACTTTTGGCGATTTTGCTCTTTTTTTTTCGTCTCCGGTTTGACACCGGTTCCCCTCCCGCCGGGTTCGGTACTCCGGTATCGAGCCTGATCTTCTTTTTCGGTTTCTGTCCTTCATGACTGGCGTTCGCGCCCTTTTTTCTTTTTCCCTGGAAGGCCGGTCCTTCGACCTCGCGGGGACCCTTTTTTCCCTGATGGCTTCCAGTGGTTTTAAGAAGTGTGATCGGTGTAAGAAGCTTATGTCTCTCACCGACACACACGACTGCTGCCTCTGGTGCCTTGGTCCTGATCACGACCCTAAGACGTGTGGAACATGTGGGAAGATGTCTTCCAAGGCACTGCGAAGTCGTCAGCACCAGAAAGAAAGGCTCTTCTCTGACTCAGCCTCTGGCCGGGCCCGGACCTCGTCTGAGGCCTCGACATCTCGGGAGTCGGATCCCGAGCACCGTCGGGGCTCCTCGGAATGGGGGTCCCCCGACCGGGAACGCAAGAGGAAGAAACGGCTCGCGAGGGCGTCTTCGGAAGAGGTCCCGGGGTCCTCGAGACCTCGGTCTCAGACCCCCGACCGTCGCCCCGGGCCTGTGGAACAGGAGAAGCCTTCCAAAGTCCCTCGACTGGAAACGGAGTCTGCTGGACACGTAAGTCCTGTAGTCCTCGTGGATTCTCCTCCCAGGGAGCCGACTTCAGGCCTGGCACCGCCGGGGCCCGAGTCGGGAGCTGCTGAGTCTCCTGAGCTGAGTCTCAGGTTGACAGCCTTGGAGAGCAGACTGCCTTCATGGACCAGCAGCAGGCACTGATGGCCAGCCTGTCTGGCGCATCTGCCCCGACCACCGGGACATCGACCTCGAAGTCGACCCCAGAGACCGAGCCGATACTCGAGACCATGAAGGCTCGAGGTTGACCTCGGTCGCGGTCTCCCTCGACCTCCCGTTCGGGACCGAGGGCGTCGATGCCGGTACCCTCGGCGTCGGGGCGGGTGCTCGCAGGCCCCGCGAGGTCGGAACCCAATTCCTCATTGGACGAATCCGCATGGGAGACGGAGGACAAGGAGTCTCCAGACACCTTTAAGACTCGGTGCGTCCCTTCGGACTCACCGCAGTCTGAGCACCGGAGTAGGTCCCCTCCGGAGGATACCCGGTTCTCAGAGTTCGTTCGGGATATGGCCACTGCCTTGGCTATTTCGGCAGACCCTGAGGAGGAGCCTCGAGCCGAAAAGCTCGAGGCCCTGCAGTACGACTCTCCTCCGAAGGAGGCCTTTACTGTCCTGGTTCCTCCGATGCTGGAACGGCTCCTCTTCCGTATGTGGGAGGCACCGGCCTCGGCGCCGGTTTTAAGCAAGTGGGTCGATTCGATCTATCGACTCCGGAAGAGTCCTGGCTTTCAGAAGGCGCAGCTACCACACCATTCCATAGAAACATAGAAACATGATGACAGAAAAAGGCCACATGGCCTATCTAGTCTGTCCTTCCATAACAACAACTACAACAGTCCACTTTTTACCTTTAGAGATCCTCTGTGTTGGTCCCATGCTTTTTTGAATTCAGTTACTGTCCTCATCTCTACCACCTCCACTGGGAGACTATTCCAAGGATCCACTACTCTTTCCGTAAAGAAATATTTCCGCATATCACTCCTGAATCTATCTCCCTTCACCCTCATCCCATGTCCCCTCGTAGCAGAACTTGCTTTCAATTGAAAGAGGCTCTCTCCCTGAACATTTATGCCACAGAGGTATTTAAACATCTCAATCATATCACCTCTATCCCGCCTTTCCTCTAAGGTGTACATATTAAGATCCTTAAGTCTGTCCTCATATGCTTTATAACGAAGCCCATTAATCATTTTAGTAGCAACCCTCTGCACCGACTCCATCCTGTTCACATCCTTTTGAAGGTGCGGTCTCCAGAATTGCACACCATACTCCAAATGAGGTCGCACCAAAGACTTATACAGAGGCATTATCACCTCCTTTTTTCTGCTAGCCATTCCTCTCCGTATGCACCCAAGCATCCTTCTAGCTTTTGCTGTCGCCTTTTCTACCTGTTTAGCTACTTTAAGATCATCAGACACAACCACGCCTAGGTCTCGCTCTTCTTTAGTGGACAAAAGTACTTCACCTCCTATACTGTATTGCTCCCTTGGATTGCTGCAGCCCAAATGCATGACCTTACATTTTTTAACATTAAATCCCAGCTGCCAAATTCTAGACCATTCTTCAAGCTTAGCTAGATCCCTCTTCATGTTATCTACCCCTTCCTGGGTGTCTACTCTATTGCAGATTTTGGTATCATCCGCAAAGAGGCAAACCTTACCCGACAGCTCTTCCGCTATATCACTAACAAAGATGTTAAAAAGAATCAGACCAAGGACAGATCCCTGGGGTCTGTCACCACTGGTAACATCCTTCTCCTCAGAGTGAGCTCCATTTACTTGTACTCTTTGTCGCCTCCCACCCAACCAATTTCTAACCCAAGCAGTAACTTTAGGGTCCATCCCTAGGGTGCTCAGTTTGTTTATAAGTCACCTGTGAGGAACAGTGTCAAAGGCTATAGAAACCTAGAAATGGTGGTGGAATCGGCCAGGCATTGCCTGAAAAGTCAGAAGATGCACTCCGCGGTGCCCCCTGGCAGGGAGGCCTGAAACCTCGATGGTTTTGGTAGAAAGTGCTTCCAGGGCTCGATGCTTGCTTGCCGTGTCCAGTCTTACCAGCTGCCTATGATGGCTTCGAGGCTTCGGCCTGTGTTGCGGCAGCTCGACGCCAGGCATGGCTGCAGTCATTGGACCTCGAGCCATGAGTTCAGGACAAGTTGGTCGATGTCCCTTGCCGAGGTGAGAACCTTTTTGGCAAGCCCATGACCGAGAATGCCGCACAGCTCGAGACCGAGCACCTCACAAGGACAAGGCTGTCTAGGAAAACTTCTGCCCCTTCTCACAAAAAGAAGGGCTCGGGTAAGAAGTCCTTTTACCCGAGGAAGGGCACTGCCTACAAACCGTACCCACAATATAAGGCTGCCCAAGCTGCCCCTCAGGGTCAGCATGCCAAGGGGCAGGGTAATGGGCCCCGTAGGCAGAGGACCCCCAAGCCTCCGGCCCCTGCTCCCACTCAGCAGGGTGGGGGGCTTTTGACTCCTGAGGCATAGCCTCTCCGTCCCTGCTCTCCCAGTCTTGTACAGGAGGTCGCCTCGCCCTGTTTGCCCACCAGTGGCCACTCATCACTGGAGACAGTTGGGTGTTGAGCAAAGTCCACAGGGGCTATCTACTACACTTCCAACAACTGCCTCCTCCATACTTCCCAGGGGAGCCTCCACGGCCTCCCCTGCACACAGATCTTCTCCTTCAGGAGCTACAGGGTCTGTTGGTGGACAGGGCGGTGGAGCCTGTGGCTCCTCACTTGCAAGGTCGAGAGTTTTACTCCAGGTATTTCCTGGTACCCAAAAGAACTGGCGGCCTTTGACCTATTCTGGATCTCAGAAACCTCAACAAGTTCCTAGAGAAGGAAAAGTTCAAGATGCTTGCTCTTGGAACACTTCTACCCTACCTCCAGCAGGGAGATTGGCTATGCTCCTTAGACCTCAAGGATGCGTATACTCACATCTTCATTCATCCAGACCACAGAAATTACCTCAGGTTCATTGTGGGAGGAAACCATTATCAGTACAGAGTACTACCTTTTGGCCTAACCTCCGCTCCCAGGGTCTTTACTAAATGCCTGGCAGTGGTGGTGGCCTACCTGAGAAATCAGGGTATCTTTGTCTTCCCCAATCTGGACGACTGGCTCATCAGGGGTCAGGAGGCCAGACAAGCCACCCTCAGAACTATTGCTGCTCTTCAAAGCCTGGGGTTTGTCATAAACTTCGCAAAGTACACTTTGCTCCCATCCCAAAACTTGGAGTTCATAGGGGCAAGGTTGGACTCTCTGCTGGCAAAGGCATTCTTGCCAGAAGACAGAGCCCACAGACTAAACTTGGCAAGCCAGTTTCTCAGCAGGTCACTGGTCTCCGCCAGACTCTGCCTGAGGCTTCTAGGCCACATGGCTTCAACAGTACATGTGACCCCCAATGCCAGGCTCCATATGAGAACAATACTAGGCCTAACCGGAGTTTAACAATGATATCACATTGATCATCGGGGTTGATATCACATTGATCATCGGGAAGCTGAGGATCGCTGGTTTCTTCTGATGGGTTTTTGTTCTTGGAGCCTTCTTTCTCCTGAGCAATGGTTCTTAGGGGCATGTGCAATATGTCATTTGTTTGTTTTGGAGGGCTCTGAGTATTAGCCACTTACATATGCATAGCATTTAATGTGTCCTTGTTTGTGAATAGGTTGCTTTGATATATAAAGTAAGCTTATGTAAGTGAAGATTTAGAGTGGCATCAGTTAAAGTGGCTTTGTATTATTCCCATCAGTATGTTATAAGATAAGCCTTTCAGTACGTTTTGACGGATGGTGGGGGTTGGTAACAGACCATTGATGCAAATTTCTCCCCTATGAATTACTGAAATCCGGTTCGCCGGTTTTGAAGTTTTCAACGAATTTTTGGGGATCTTGTCTGAGGTCTGTGCTCCCCTGTCATTACGTTACTGTTAGCCTTTTAGTGCAAAATTACTAAATGCTACAATTGGTTAATTAGTGGAGTTGTTTGTGTTTTTTATGAAGGCTCCATATGAGGCCTGCGCAGTGGTGTCTTCGGACTCAGTGGTCACAGGCCACAGGCAGCCTCAGAGACAGGATAAGGGTGTCCAAACACCTGCTACACTCCCTCAAGTGGTGGCTGCACCCACCCAATCTGTTAAAAGGAGTACCTTTTCAGAGTCCTGCGTTCACAGTGGTCTTGACCACGGATGCCTCCCTGCAAGGCTGGGGAGCTCATTGTCTAGGCCAGTGCACCCAGGGCCTGTGGTGTCCCTGGGAAGCTGCACAGCAAATCAATCTCCTGGAACTTCGAGCTATTCGGTTAGCCCTCAAAACGTTTTCTCAAACTCTGGCTCATCAGTCTGTCCTAGTTCAAACAGACAACCAGGTAGCCATGTTCTTTGTGAACAAGCAGGGCGGAACTGGGTCCAGGCTCCTCTGTCATGAGGCACAGGACCTTTGCTTGTTTGCTCTCAGACACCACATGCTTCTCAAAGCAGTATATCTAACTCTCCAGGAGAACTACCTGGCGGACAGGTTGAGCAGGAATCTCCAACCCCACGAGTGGCAGCTCCATCCTTTGGTAGCTCAAAGGATTTTCCTCAAATGGGGACTTCCATCCATAGACCTGTTTGCCAGTCCTCTGAACAAACAGCTGCCAAACCTCTGCTCCAGGCAACCGCATCCTCTGCGGGTAGCAGCGGATGCTTTTCTGATTCCCTGGTCTCGGGGCCTCCTGTATGCTTTTCCTCCCACGCCCTTGGTGGCCCGAACTCTGTTCAAGATTCTTCAGGACAAGGCCTCAGTCCTGCTGGTGGCTCCCAGGTGGCCCAGACAGCCCTGGTTTCCACTTCTACTTCAGTTGGCAGTGGATCCCCCTCTGCCTTTGGGGTTGCAACCCGACCTTCTCTCTCAGGATCAGGGTACCCTTCTGCACCCCAATCTCAAAACTCTCAATTTGATGGCCTGGAGGCTGCAAGGTTAGTTTTGGCTCCCTGGGGCCTACCTCAGGAAGTTGAAGAGGTTGTCCTAGCCTCTAGGAAACAGTCCACTAGGAAAACCTATGCTCTTAAATGGAAAAGGTTTTCAGTGTGGTGTCTGTTGCGTACAGAGGATCCATCCCTTCTCCTGTACTGTACCAGTAGTGCTTCAGTACTTGCTGCACTTATCCAATCAAGGTCCTAAGTCCAATTCTGTTCGGGTCCACCTCTCAGCTCTAGCAGGTCACCACTCTCTGGTGGAAGGACACTCTGTCGGTTCACCCTTTGGTGTCCCGGTTTCTCAGAGGCTTGCTCTTGCTCAAGCCTCCAATCCGTCCTCCTGCCCCTGAGTGGGAGTTTAATGTGGTCTTGCAACAACTGACTCGCCCACCTTTTGAGCCGATGGCTACTTGTCCCTTCCGCTTCCTGTCCTGGAAGACACTCTTCTTGGTAGCCCTAACCTCGGCTAGGCGAGTGAGTGAGCTTCAGGCCCTCGTCTGTGACAGGCCTTACACCAGATTCTATAAGAACAGGGTAGTCCTCAGGACTCATCCAAAGTTCCTCCCAAAGGTTGTCTCCTCTTTCCACCTCAACCAGGAGGTGGTTCTTCCAACATGCTTCCCTAGGCCTCATGCAAGCCAGACTGAAGCAGTTCTGCATACCCTGGACTGTAGGAGGGCCTTATCCTTCTACCTTGACCGTACGCAGGGGCACAGAAGGGCTTCTCAGCTCTTCATATCTTTTGACCCTAATAATTTGGGGTTGGCTGTGTTCAAGTGTACCTTGTCCATCTGGGTGGCTGACTGTATCACCTGGGCTTACAGGGCGGCTGACCTTCCTTTGCAGGGTCGCGTCACGGCCCATCGTGTCAGGGCAATGGCTGCCTCAGTGGCTCATCTCCGCTCTGTACCGTTGGTAGACATCTGCAGGGCTGCTACTTGGTCTTCAAGCCAGACTTTTGCGGCCCATTCTCCAGGACCAAGCAGGAAGTCAGTCCTCACATATGGGTGACGTCGGCGCCGACGGAGCCCCCATGCGGAGCATTTCCCCAGCTTTCAAAGAAAGCCTTTGGGAATTGCAGCGTGCATGCGCGGTCCCCTTCCCGCCCAAGGGTGCCATCTTGCTCAGTCTTCTTTTTTCCGCGGAGCCTGACGGACGTAGTTCGTTTTTCCCCGAGGAAAAAGTTGATTTCCCTATTTTTTTCTCTTTTTTTCTTCGGTTCGACGCCGGATCCCTTTCCCGCCTTGGCCCGATATGCCAGTATCGAGTCCACTCTCTCTTTTTCGGTATTTGTCCTTTGTGACTAGCGTTCACGCCATTTTTCTTTTTTCACTGGCAGCCCGGTCTTTTGACCTCGCAGGGGCCCTTTTTCCCCTGATGGCTACCAGCGGGTTTAAAAAGTGTGATCGGTGTAAGAAATGTATGTCTCTTACTGACACACATGACTGCTGCCTCCGCTGCCTCGGACTCTATCATGACCCGATGATCTGTGGTCCGTGTGGCAAAATGTCCCCGAAGGCGTTGAGGAGTCGGCAGCACCAGAAGGATAGGATCTTCTCTGACTCCGCGTCCGGACGGGCCCGGACCTTGACAGAGGCCTCGACGTCTCGGGACTCCGGCCCCGAGCAGCGTCGGGGTTCCTCTGAGCGGGGGCCTCCTTCGCGGGAACATCGCAGGAAGAAGAAACCCGCGAGGGCGGTGTCGGTGGATGCTCCTGGTTCCTCGAGGGCCAGGTCGCATAGCCCCGATAGCCGTCCCGGGTCTTCGGAGTCGGAGAGGCCTGCCAAACATCCTCGTATCGAGATGGAGTCTCTTGGACACGTGAGTGCTGTAGTCCTCGTGGACTCTCCTCCAGGGGAGCCGCTGTCGGGGCCCGAGTCGGGGGCTGCTGGGTCTCCTGAGCTCGGACTCAGGTTTACGGCCTTGGAGAGCAGCCTCGCTGCTTTCATGGAACAGCAGCGGGCATTGATCGCCGGTCTCACCCGTGCATCTGCCCCGACCACCGGGATCTCGACGTTCAAGTCGACCCCGGAGGCCGAGCCGATCCTCGAGTCCATGTGGGCTCGAGTCGATCCTCGGCCACGGTCTCCCTCGGCCTACCGTTCGGGACTGAGGTCGTCGACGCCGGTACCCTCGGCGTTGGGGCGGATGGCATCGGTGCCCGCCTGACCGGAGACGCTCGATTCCTCCTCCGAGGAGTCGGGCTGGGAGACGGAGGACGAAGAGTCACTCGACACTTATCAGACTCGGTGTGTCCCATCGGACTCGCCGGAGTCCGAACCTCGGAGACGATCCACACCGGAGGATACCCGGTTCTCGGACTTCGTGCGGGATATGGCCAAGGCCTTGGCCTTCCCCGCGGATCCCGAGGAGGAGCCTCGAGCCGAGGAACTCGAGGCCCTCCAGTATGACTCTCCCCCGAAGGAGGCCTTTACTGTACCGGTTCCTCCGATGCTGGAGCGGCTGCTCTTCCGCATGTGGGAGACCCCGGCCTCGACGCCAGTGTTAAGCAAGCGGGTCGATTCCATCTATCGAGTCCGCAAGAGCCCCGGGTTCCAAAAGGCACAATTACCGCACCACTCCATGGTTGTGGAATCGGCCATGCATCGACTGAAAAGTCAAAAGATGCACTCCTTGGTGCCTCCCGGCCGGGAGGCTCGGAACCTGGATGCTCTCGGTAAGAAGTGCTTCCAGGGCTCTATGCTTGCTTGCCGTGTCCAGACTTACCAGCTCTACATGGGCATGTATCTCTGAGACCTCACAAAGGAGATTGCCAGGTTCTCTGCTGGTTTCTCCGAGGAACCTTGTCCACTGGTATTAGAGAGTGCTCGAAGTTTATCTCTCGAGCAGCCTACGATGGCTTCGAGGCTTCTGCCCGAGTAGCCGGGGCCGGCATCGGTGCCCGCTGACAGGCTTGGATACAGTCATCCGACCTCGAGCCATGGGTGCAGGACAAGTTGGTCTATGTCCCCTGCCGCGGTGAAAACCTCTTTGGCAAGCCCATGGCTGAAAAGGCTGCAGAACTTGAGACCGAGATTCTGACCAGGACTAGGCTGTCCAGAAAAACCTCTGCCCCTTCTCAGAAGAAGAAGGGCTCGGGAAAAAAGACCTTTTACCCGAGGAAGTCATCTGCCTATAAACCATACCCTCATTAACAGGCCTCTGCAGCTCCCCAACAGGGTCAGCAGGCCAAGGGGCAGGGTCATGGGCCCCGTAGGCAGAAGGCCCCCAAGCCACCAACACCAGCCCCTGCTCAGCAGGGTGAGGGTTTTTTGACTCAGCAAGCATAGCCTCTTCTCCTCAGCTGGCTCACATCAGCACAGGAGGCCGGCTGGCCCACTTTGCCCACAGGTGGTCAACCGTCACATCAGAAACCTGGGTGCTCCATATAGTCCAAAAGGGCTATCTTCTCCATTTTCACCAGGTACCTCCCTCCTATTTTCCAGGGGAGCCTCCAAGACTCCCTCTGCACAGGGACCTACTCCTTCAGGAGTTAGCAAGTCTGCTAAAGGAACAGGCTGTGGAACCGGTGCCCCACCACCTGAGAGGTCACGGCTTTTATTCTAGGTACTTTCTAGTACCAAAAAGAACAGGAGGCCTCAGTCCCATCCTAGACTTGCGCAACCTCAACAAGTTCCTGGAGAGGGAAAATTTCAAGATGCTTACCCTTGGAATCCTGCTGCCCTACCTCCAGCAGGGAGATTGGCTATGCTCCTTAGATCTAAAGGATGCTTATACTCACATCCTTATTCATCCAGACCACAGACAGTATCTCAGATTTGTTGTGGGGGGAAACCACTACCAGTACAGAGTACTTCCCTTTGGCCTAACCTCCGCTCCCAGGGTGTTCACCAAGTGCCTGGCAGTGGTGGCGGCCTACCTGAGGCTTCAAGGTCTTTTTGTGTTTCCATACCTGGACGACTGGCTCATAAGGGGCCAGTCTTCCCAGGAGGCCAGTCAAGCCACCCTTCGCACTGAGGCTCTGCTTCAGCACTTGGGGTTTGTCATAAACTTCGCAAAGTCCACTTTGCTTCCGTCCCAGAACTTGGAATTCATAGGAGCAAGGCTAGACACTCTTCAGGCGAGGGCTTTTCTGCCAGTGGACAGGGCCCTCCGGTTGATGGATGTAGCCAGGCAGTTTCACAGCAATTCCCTGGTCTCCGCCAGGCAATTCCTGAGACTTCTCGGCCATATGGCTTCCACGGTTCATGTCACCCCCAATGCCCACCTGCACATGTGGCCTGCTCAGTGTAGCCTTCGAACTCAGTGGCATCAGGCCTCAGGGAGCCTTGCAGACTCGGTGAGAGTATCCACCCTGCTCGTCTCCTCTCTACAGTGGTGGCTTCATCTTCCGAATCTGGTACTCGGAGTGGATTTTCAATCCTCTCCGCATTCTCGAGTGCTGACGACAGATGCTTCTCTTCTAGGTTGGGGAGTACATTGCTAAGGGGCATGTACTCAGGGTCTCTGGACTCCTTGGGAGGCTGCTCAGTAGATAAACTTCCTGGAGCTACGGGCAATACGCCTAGCTCTGAGAGCCTTCTCCCACCTCACGTCTCACCAGTCTGTACTGGTCCAGACGGACAATCAAGTTGCCATGTTCTACGTGAACAAACAGGGAGGCACAGGCTCCTTCCTTCTTTGTCAGGAGGTACAACGGCTGTGCTCTTGGGCCGTCAATCACGGAATCCTCCTCAAGGCTGTCTACCTCCCCGGTCAAGAAAATTACCTGACGGACAGGCTGAGCAGGATCCTGCAACCACACGAATAGAGATTGAATCCATTGGTGGTTCAGCAGATCTTTCTCAGGTGGGGCCTCCCCACCATGGATCTCTTCGCCAGCCCTCTGAACCGGCAACTCCCGAGATTCTGTTCCAGACAACCGCATCCTCTCAGAGTAGCAGCGGATGCCTTTCTGATTCCGTGGTCCCAAGGCCTACTATATGTGTTTCCTTCCACGCCACTAGTGTCTCGGACACTGTTTAAGGTCCTCAAGGACAGGGCCTCAATGATTCTGATAGCCCCCGGTGGCCGAGGCAGCCGTGGTTCCCACTCCTGTTGCAACTGGCGGTGGACACTCCCCTGCCTCTGGGAATTCAAAATGATCTCCTGTCTCAGGACCAGGGGTCTCTCTTTCACACCAACCTCCAGTCCCTTCATCTGATGGCCTGGCTGCAGGAAGGGTAGTCCTGGCTCCCCTACTCCTGCCTAGAGAGGTGGAAGACGTCGTCTTAGCCTCTAGGCGGCAATCCACCAGGAAATCCTACGCTCTTAAGTGGCGTAGATTCTCCACATGGTGTGCTTAGCACAGCGAGAATCCCTTCTCATGCTTGGTAGCGGTAGTATTGCAATATTTGCTTTACCTCTCCAATCTAGGCCTTAAGTCCAACTCTGTCAGGGTTCACCTCAGTGCCCTCTCAGCGCACCACTCGCCGGTGGACGGGAGGCCTCTTTCCAACCACCCTTTGGTGGCTCGTTTTCTCAGAGGCCTCCTCCTGCTTAAGCCTCCTTTGCATCCACCAGCCCCTGAGTGGGATCTGAATGTGGTCTTACAGCGGCTTACTTGTCTGCCATTTGAACCTATGGCTACCTGCCCTCTCCGTTTTCTCTCCTGGGAAACCTTGTTTCTGGTAGCTCTTACCTCTGCTAGGCGAGTGAGTGAACTTCAGGCCCTAGTGTCTGATCCCCCTTACACTAGGTTCTACAGGAATAGGGTAGTCTTACGGACTCACCCGAAGTTTCTTCCTAAGGTTGTCTCCCCTTTTCACCTCAATCAGGAGGTGGTTCTTCCGACCTTCTTTCCCAGGCCGCATGCCAACTGGGCTGAGATGGTCCTGCATACCCTGGACTGTAGGAGGGCGTTATCCTTCTACCTCGACCGTACGCAGGAGCACCGGAGGACTGTTCAGCTCTTCGTTTCTTTTGACCCCAACAAGTTGGGGCTACCTGTCTCCAAGCGTACTTTGTCCATATGGGTCGCTAACTGTATCGCCTGGGCTTATGGGGCAGCCGGCCTCTCGTTGGGGGGTCGAGTCACGGCTCATCGTGTCAGGGCGAAGGCTGTGTCAGTGGCTCATCTCCGCTCTGTTCCGTTGGCAGACATCTGCTGGGCCGCTACTTGGTCTTCAAGCCAGACTTTTGCGGACCATTACTGCCTTGAGAGGGAGTCCCGCAGGGACAGTGCTTTCGGACAGGCAGTACTCCATAATCTCTTTGGGGTTTAGGCAACTTCTACTCTCCGGCCCTGGTGTTGGGCTACCGGTCGGGGGCGTTCTCAGAGAAGATTCCTGCCTTACGTACTGACGAGCTAGAGGGAGCTCATTTTTTTGGCTTGAGGTCTCCGGTAGCCTTAAGCTGGGGAGTCCCATATGTGAGGACTGACTTCCTGCTTGGTCCTGGAGAAAGAGTAGTTACTCACCTGTAACAGGTGTTCTCCAGGAGCAGCAGGAATCAGTACTCACAACCCTCCCTCCTCCCCTTGGAGTTGCAGTCATATGATTTATTTTGCTAATTTTTTGCTGTCTTTTAGCCATGTCATCAGACTGAGCAAGATGGCACCCTTTGGCGGGAAGGGGACCGCGCATGCGCGCTGCAATTCCCAAAGGCTTTCTTTGAAAGCTGGGGAAATGCTCCGCACGGGGGCTCCGTCGGCGCCGACGTCACCCATATGTGAGGACTGATTCCTGCTGCTCCTGGAGAACACCTGTTACAGGTGAGTAACTACTCTTTACTGTCTGGAAAAGGAGTCCCGTAGGGACAGTGCTTTTGGCCAGGCAGTACTCCGGAATCTCTTTGAGGTTTAGGCAACTCCTGCCCTCTGTTGGGCTACCGGTTGAGGTTCTGTCAGTGAAAAGCCTTTCTTTGATGCTGGGACTAGAGGGAGTTCTCTTGTTCAGCCTGGGTTCCTTGGTACCCAGAGCTAGGGAGTCACCCATATGTGAGGACTTACTTCCTGCTTGGTCCTGGAGAAAGAGTAGTTACTCACCTGTAACAAGTGTTCTCCAGGAGCAGCAGGAATCAGTCCTCACAACTCTCCCTCCTCCCCTGGGAGTTGCAGTTGTACATAGTTTGTTTTACTTTTTTGTGTGCTAGTCTTAGCTATGTCATTTGACTGAGGTAAGATGGCACCTTTAGGCGGGAAGGGAACCATGCATGCGTGCCTGCATTCCCAAAGGCTTTCATTGAAAGCCGGGGAAATGCTCCGCAAGGGCTTCAGCGATGTTGATGTCACCCATATGTGAGGACTGATTCCTGCTGTTCCTGGAGAACACCTGTTACAGGTGAGTAACTACTCTTTCAGTCCATACCTTTGCAATTCATTAAAGCCTGGACAGAGTGTCCCGACGGGACAGTGCCTTTGGCCAGGCTGTGATCTGTAACCTTTTCAGGGTCTAGGCAACTCCTACCCTCCGACCCTTCTGTGTTCAGGGTACCAGAGTGCTGTTTTTTTCGGACACACGGGTCCCATTTGGTCTGTATATACGGACTCAACTTGCTGCTTGTGGCTGCTCTCCATGAGTGAGCCCTATTTTCGCTATGGGTTTTCGTAGCCTGTAGCTGGGGAGTCCCATATGTGAGAACTGACTTTCCTGCTTGTTCCCGGAGCAAGTGAAGTTATTCGCACGTAACAGGTGTTCTCCTTGGACAACAGGAATCAGTCCTCACAACCCTTCCTCCTCCCTTTGGAGTTGCTTTTTTGCTGTATATTATTTTTGCCGGTTTTTAGCTATGTCATCTGACTGAGCAAGATGGCACACTTGGGCGGGAAGGGGACTGTGCATGCGTGGTAGCAGTCCCAAAGATTTTCTTTGAAAGCTGGGGATTTGCTCCGCGCGGGCTCCGTCGGTGCTGATGTCACCCATATGTGAGAACTGCTACCTGGTGTCCCTGGAGAACACCTGTTACAGGTGAGTAACTACGCTGTCCCATTGTTTGTCCTGCTTCCAGCATGTCTCTTAGATACCAATAATATCTAACCTCTCATTTAGTGCTATATATTCTAACTCTCCCATCTTAATTTTTAGACTTCTAGCATTTGCATACAAGCATTTTAGAGACTATTTTTTTCATATTAATCTGGCTATCAGTAGGCAGGGGTAATTTGGAATCTTTAAGCTCTGTCTGCTCCGTTCTCGAGGGCATTTAGGCTACTTTTGTCTTTATTGGAACCTCTCTGCTGATATGCCCTAACTTCATTCTTTTGGTGGTATCCTTCAAGGATACATTGTTCCGAACCATGCGCTCTTGGACGACTGTCGGCTCTCCCCTGTTATCTAGTTTAAAAGCTACTCTATCTCCTTCTTAAAGGTTAATGCCAGCAGCCTGGCTCCATCCTGGTCAAAGTGAAACCCATCCCTTCGGAAGAGCCCCTCCTTTCCCCAGAATGTTCCCCAGTTCTAACAAATCCAAAACCCTCATCCTTGTACTATTGTCTCATCCACACATTGAAACTCTGGAGCTCTGCCTGCCCTTTGGGTCCTGCATGTGGAGCGGGAAACATTTCATAGAATGCTACCCTGGAAGTTCTGGATTTCAACTTCCTACCTAAAAGCCTAAATTTAGCCTCCAGAACCTCCCTACCACATTTTCCTATGTCAGTGGTACTGACATGTACCAAGACAGCAGACTCCTCCCCAGCACTATCGAAGATCTTGTCTAAGTGGCGCGTGAGGTCTGTTACCTTCGTACCAGGCAGGCATGTTACCATGCAATCCTCATGTCTTCCAGCCACCCAGCTATCTACATGCTTAATGATCAAATCACCAATTATAACAGCTGTCCTAACCCTTTCCTCATGGGCACATGGCCCTGGAGAAACTTCCTTGGTGTGAAAAGGTTTTACATCACCTGGAGGACAGGTCCTAGCTACAAGATCACTTCCTGCCACACCAGGGTGATGCTCTCCTGTCACTTGACCTCTCTCCTCCATGGCAATAGGGATGCTGCCAGACTGGAGGTGGGATTTCAGGACTATATCCCTGTAGGTCTCGTCTATGTACCTCTCTGTCTTCCTTATGTCCTCTAAGTCTGCTACTCTAACCTCCAGAGATTGGACTCGGTCCCTGAGAGTAAAGATCTCCTTGCACCTAGTGCACACGTAAGACCCCTCGCCAACGGAGAAAATCATACATGTGACACGCAATGCAAAAGACTGGAAAACCCCCATCTTGCTGCTGGACTGCTGTCTGCATCTTAGTTTTAAGGTTGTGTTTAGGTATTTCTCTTCCTACTAAGGGTTGGTGGGGATACATATACTATATAAAACTACACCTTATACGTTTAATGTGCTTTGTTCACCTGAAGCTTAATTAATCTCAGTTCCTTTATGTATGCCTTCATGGCTCATGAAGTGCATCGGTTTCTCTCAAGGAGCCCAGGCTTCATACACATAGGAAGCTCTTCAATGATGACAGCTTTTCTTCAGTGTTGAACTCTCAAGGGGCCCAGGCACTGTACCCCACAGTATGTTCTTTGGAGAGGAAAACATTTATCTGTATGCAGCTTCAAAGGGACCCAGACACAGTACCCACAGCATAGTTTTCTGATGAGAATCAAATCCCCTTTTTTCCCTTAAAGCTGAGCTCAGGAGACTACCTGTGATTTTTTTTTCCTCAGGAACAACTACAGTCTCTTTGGAATCACAGCTATACTTTAATCCCACAGGTACTCCAGTGCCAGAAGCCCTTGATGCATTAGGCCCCATTGGGCAACTCATTTACTGTGCGGGTCTTGGATACAGCAGAATAGAGTACTAGATTGGCCCTTGATGAATGAGCTCATTTGAAATGTGACTGGATCCCATCTCTAACACTGAGACTTAACCAGGAAAGAACGCTGAGCCATGCCCCACAATGAAACCCTATGACAACGCTTACAACCTGGCTACCAACTAGTTTCATTTCCTCAGGATATAGCGGCCATTTTTTTCTAGTGACCATACCCTTCGTTTAGACCACCCTCAGGTCCAGAAACTAAGGGCAAGCCCGATCATTCCCAACTGCCAGGCCAGTGTAAAATGAAGAATAATCATGAAACCATCATTACATTCTAAAATGCTTTGCTGCTTCTATGAAGTGCTACTGAAGCCAAGAAGTTGTTTTCTTCCTTAGGCACTCCCATTGCAAAGCTCGTAACATGAACAAGACTAAGTCAGGCCTCCTCAGACTGCACGACGTACTCTGCTCTAGCCTTTGCTAGTGAAGAATTGTTAATATAACAGTCATCTTGAGAATTCAGCCAAAGAGCTGCAACACTGCTCAAACCAATTAAGACTGCAGTCTGCATATCCTGCTTTGCTATTTGATGAACTCTCCTACACAGCATGGAGCTGGTGTTCACTTTTACGAGAAGCAGGCTAGGATCACTGGATTTAGCCAAGGAAAATCTTGTCTTACTAATCTGTTACATTTTTTTGAAGGTGTGATAAACCAGTAGACCAGGGTGAGCTGGTTGATATCGTGTACCTGGATTTTCAGAAAGCCTTTGACAAGGTCCCTCATGAGACTCTTGGTGAAATTAAAAAGTCATGGGATAGGAAGGCAGTGTATTGTGGATCAAGGACTGGTTAAAAGATAGAAAGCAGAAAGTAGGGCTGAATGGCCAATTTCCACTATGGAGAAAGATGGAGTACCTCAGGGATTTGTGCTGGGCTCACTGCTTTTTAACATATTCATAAATAACCTGGAAATGGGAATAACGAATAAGATGATCAAATTCGCAAATGATACAAAATTATTCAAAGTTGTTAAAAATTGCAAGAGGACCTTGATAAATTGGAAGACTGGACGTCCAAATGCCAGATGAAATTTAATGTGGACAAGTGCATAGTTATGCACGTAGGCAAGAACAACCCAAACTATAGTTACACGATGCAAGTTTCCACATTGGGAACCACCACCCAGGAAAAAGATTTGGGTGTCATTGTGGTAATATGTTGAAACCCTACGCCCAGTGTACAACAGTGGCGAAGAAAGCAAATAGAATGCTAGGAATCATAAAGAAAGTATTGGAGAACAAACCAAGGATGATATGATATGCCTCTGAATCGTTCCATGCTGCGACTGCACCTTCAATATCGTGTGCAATTCTGGTCACCGTATCTTAAAAAGAATATAGCAGAATTAGAAAAAGTACAGAGAAGAGCCAAAAAATGGTAAAGGAGATGGAAGGATACCCTTATGAGGAAAGGCGTAAAAGGTTAGAGCTTTTCATCTTGGAAAAGAGATGGCTGAGGGGAGATATGATAGAGGTCTATAAATTAATGAATGGACTGGAACGGGTAAATGTTGAGCAGTTGTTTAGACATCCAAAAGTAGAAAAAGTAGGGGACACGCAATGAAGCTACAACATAACCCATTTAAGGCTAATAAGAGAAAATTTTCTCCAGGATCAAGCAGGAAGTCAGCCCTCACATATGGGTGAAGTCGGTGCCAACAGAGCCCTCACGGATCCAATCCCCAGCTTTCAAAGTAAGTCTTTGGGAGCTACACCGCGCATGCATGGTCACCTTCCCACCCAAAGATGCCATCTTACCTCAGTCGTCTTTTCTTTTTTTTTTCCTATGGAGCCCTGTAGACACGCTGTCTGTACACCCTGGATAGAGATGATTTTTTTCACCGCTGGTAAATTTTTGCTTTCTTTGGTATCTATCCCCTCCTGCCGCCCAACACCTCGGCATTGTGTGTTTCGCTCAGGTACTTCTTTTTTTTTTTTTTTTTTTGGCCCGCAGGTTTTTTGCTCGTGGCCTAGCTGGTCAAGATGTCTGCGTTTAATCTCATGGGGCTTATTTTTCCTGCTATGTCGTCAACCAGTGGATTTAAGCAGTGTGGTAAGTGCAACTGCACTATGTCCTGCATGGACTGCCACAGCACCTGCATTAAATTCCTCAGGGCAGTCCACTCTGTTTTTTTATGCTGGCCAAGATCCGTAAGATACGTGAAAAGCGGCAGGGGGAGTTGTCTGGGTAAATCTGCCTCTGGATCGGCATCGGAGGCAGAATCCCTGCCTTCGACGCCAGCATCAGGCGAGTCAACTTTGCGCTGTCAGGCTCAGTCAGAGCTCTGGGATAGTCGGGGGTCGGAGTCATCCTCAGAGGACCTTCCCCGGGTGTCGAAGGCTTCATCAAAGCCGAAGTCTAGGTCCAACCCCGGCCCGGAGGGTAAGACCTCTGTGACTCGGGCATGGAGTCCTTGATTTGACACTGGCCATGAGCGTCCCGGTGAAAGGTGACATTGATGGAGTAAGGGGATCGAGTCGGGTCCCTGAACGCCATCGCCATCAGGAACCCGATGTCTGTTTTTACGTCCTCGAAGCCGGCGTCCCCCTCTGTGGAGCTGTCAGGCATTGAGGCCAGAATGGTGACTCTGGAATGCAGCTTTGCGGTGTTCATTGAGGCACCGAGGGGTCTGACTCCTGGTCACTCCAGGTTGTCAGCACCCGCCACGGGGCCATCCTCAACCAGGACCTCCCTGGAGGATGCTCAACCCATCCTCAAGAGGGTGGTCAATCGGTGTCGACTGAGTCTGCGACCGACTCGAGGCCCGGCATGGTGTCTGATACGGTCGTGCCAGAACCCCAGCGCGGGGTGACATTGATGCCGAGGCGGACCACGGGACACTTGTCGATTCCTCTGGCTCAGTCGGCATTTGAGACGGATAAGGAGTCTCCAGACACCATCCTCTACCAGGACATCCCCTCCAACCCATCTCCGCCACACCATCGGTGGCGGTCGCCTCCAGAGGATCTTGCCTTCCTGAAGTTCGTGCAGGAGATGTCCCAGACACTTGCCTTCGTAGTGGTGCCCGAAGACTAGCCACGTACCGAGGATCTAGAGATCCTCCAGTGCGAGGCTCCTCCTTGGGAGACACTGACGGTGCCCATGCCCCCCATCCTCGAACAATTGCTGTTCAGGGTGTGGGAATGATGGTGCCGATTGTGAACCATCAACTCGATTCACAATATCAAGTTGGCAGAAGCCCCGGCTTCCAGAAAACACAACTGCCACATAACTCCATGGTAGTGGAGTCAGCTGTGTGTCGCATTAAGAGCCAAAAGACGTACTTCTCAGTGCCCCCCAGCAGGGAGGTGCGCATGCTTTTGGCAGGAAGTGTTTCCAGGGCTCCATGCTCACAGCCTGGATCCAGGCATACCAGTTGTACATGGGCATGCACCTGCGGGACCTGGCAAAGGACCTTGCAGGGTTCTCTGCTGATCTGTCAGATGGACCCCTTGAGCATTTCAGGATGCTGGTGTCATTGATCAAAGGAGTGCTCTAAGTTTCAAACTCGGGCAGCCTTCGGCTTCAAGTCGGTGGCTCAGGTAGTTGTGGTGGGCATTAGTGCCTGCCATCTTGCCTGGCTACAGTCGTCTGACTTGGAGCAGTAGGTTCAGGATGTTGTCTACAGTCATCAACCTGTATATAGTTCCATTTTGTATATAGTTCACCTGTGTTCCATGTTCAACTCAATGTTTAATGTAAGTGCAACAGGGTTTTTCCCTTGCACAAGTTTTGTTACCTGTGAACTGCGCTGATTGTAAATAGTGCGGTATAGAAAAACTATAAATAAATAAATGTTAGCAGATGTCCCTTGCCGGGGGGGGGGGGGGGGGGGTGGGAATCTCATTGACAATCCCATTACGGAGAAGGCTCACGAGCTGGAGAAGGAATTCATGTCCAGAACCAGGCTGTCCAAGAAAGTGTCTGAACCTTCCTGCTGGAAGACTTCAGGAAAAAAGCCCTTCCACCCGAAAACTAAGAAGGCTTATGGGGACTTCCCCGAGTTTCAGGCCTATCACATTTCCCCTCAGGGACAGCAGGGCCAGGGGCCTCCGCATGCAGCAGGCTCAATGGACTCTCGGTACCCAGTGGACACAGGCTTTGGGCCATCTGGAGGACCGAACCCAAGTCACGCCGGCCCTAACAAATTCTCTGGACTGGTGGCGGGACCCGCTCAACCTCGGAGCCAGCTTGCCTTTCCAGGCTCTCCAGGTGCAACGCATCCTCACAACGGACGCGTCCAAGTTGGACTGGGGCGCCCACTGCGATCACCTGCAGTCACAAGGCCCATGGTTGCCAGAGGATACTGCCTCGCAGATCAACCTGCTGGAACTCAGAGCAGTCTATCACATCCTTTGAGTCTTCCAGGATCATCTGGAAGGACAGGTGGTTCAGGTCCAGATGAACAACCAGGTGGCAATGTACTGCCTCAAGCAGGGAAGGTACGGGCTTGTACCCCCTCTGCTGGGAAGCAGTGCACCATCTGGAACTTTGCAACGGGGGAAGGTCATCTCTTTCAAAGTGGTTTACTTGCCAGGCCAGGACAGTGTACTGGCCGACCATCTGAGCCGAGTCCTCCAGCCCACAAGTAGAGACTGAACCTGGCTGTGCTGGGATAGGTCTTCTGATGCTGGGGGACCCCGGAGATCGACCTTTTTGCCAGTCTGGAGAACATGCAGTCGCCGCGCTTCTGCTCCTGGAGAGCGGCCCAGGGGTGGAAGGCAGTGGACGCCGCCTTCATCCCCTGGTAAAGGGGCTTCCTATATGCTTTTCCGCCCACACCCCTGGTGTTGCGAGCCCTCCTCAAGATCCAAGCGGAAGCGGCCTCAGTTGTCTTCATTGCGCCCAGGCAGCCCTGGTTCCCCCTGCTTTTGCAGTTGTCCCAGCGGTACCCTCTACCGCTGGGGAGTGCCCCGGACCTGCTGTCCCAGGAGGACGAGTCGCTACTGTACCCCAACCTCCAGTCCTTGCCCTGACGGCCTGGATGCTGAGAGGCTAGTTATAGCACATCCCTACCTCACCAGGTTGGTTGAGTATGTTCTCCTTGCCTCGAGTAAGGACTCCATGCGACAGGCATATGCTTTTAAGTGGTGCAGGTTTTCTCACTGGTGTGCGGGGGAGGGTCTTAATCCCTTCTGCGCAATACCAGCATTTTACGGTACCTTCTGTATCTGTTGAGTCTGGCCTCAACTCCAACACTGTCAGTGCACCGATGTGCCATCTCTGCTCACCACCATGCTATGGATGTTCAGGCCGTATCACTGCACCCTCTGGTAGGCCAGTTTATGCAAGGCTGCCTCCTCTCCTGCCCCCCGATCCGTCTGCCACCAGTGGCGTGGGACCTCAGTGTGGTTTTGGGTAAGCTCATGGCTCCACCCTTCGAACCCCTGGCTACTTGCCACCTCAAGTACCTTTCTTGGAAGGTCGTGCTTCTAGTGGCGCTCGCTTCCACCAGGTGTGTGAGCGAGCTGCAGGCGCTAGTGACGCACATGCTCTACACCGGATTCCACAAAAACAGGGTTGTCCTTCGGACTCACCCCAAGTTCTTGCCAAAGGTTGTCTCTACCTTCCACTTAAATCAGAGGTAGTGTTGCCCACCTTCCCTAGGCCTCCTTACACATGCTGGACTGCAAGCATGTCCTGTCCATTTACATCCAGAGGATGCAGCCCCATCACCGCTCAGTGCAGCTTTTTGCCTCAGTTGACCCCAGTCAACGTCTTGTCGCAGTCTCCAAGTGCACCCTCTCATGGTGGGTAGCCGAATGCATTTTCTTTGCCCATTAACAGGCCGATGCGCTCTTGGGGGGCATCATGTGATGGCTCACAATGTGCATGCCTTGGCAGTCTCAGTGACAAGTTTGCACTCTGTGTTCTTCTTACTGGGCATCTGCCAAACCACCACCTGGTCCTCTCTGCACACTTTCACGGCACACTACTGTTTAGAAGAGACCTCCCAGAGGGATAGCGCCTTCGACCAGGCAGTATTCCGTTACCTCTTCGGGGAATAGTGCAACTTCTTCTCTCCTACCCATGATGTTCAGGCTACCGGAATGGGGATTGCACCTTCGCTGCTGCTGCTGCTGCAATGTCAGATTTCCAGCCAATCAGCACCCCCTGCTGCCCTTTATGGTCTGCTTTTTGGGTCGCCCTTGGCGTTTACAGTTTTTTTTTCGGTAACCTGTAACTTGGGAGTCCCATAGGTGAGGACCAACTTCCTGCTTGTTCCCAGAGAAAACGTAGTTACTCAGCTGTAACAGGTGTTCTCCATGGATAGCAGGAATCGGTCCTCTCAACCCTCCCTCCTCACTGTGGAGTTGTTTTTTCTTTTTTATGCTTTATTGAGCTATGTCGTCATTCTGAGGTAAGGTGGCACCTTTGGGCGGGAAGGTGAACACGCATGCGCGATGTAGCTCCCAAAGGCTTTCTTTGAAAGCTAGGGATTGGATCCGCACAGGCTCTGGGGCCGACGTCTGCCAAAAAAAAAACAGAGGTCCTTTTCATCACAAGGAACTCATCATTCATTCCACCAAGCTCCCTGAAAGTCCGGGATGCTGAACTCACTAGCAAACCATCAATTCGGTACCTCGGAGTTATTCTGGACCAACAGCTCAATATGAAGGCCCAGATAAGCAGCATGGTAAAAGCAATCTACAACAAAATCAGAACGCTTCGCCACCTGAAACCGCTCCTAGAACCAGAAGATTTTCGATCGATCTACCAAGCTCTTGTAATCCCTCATTTCGATTACGCGAACGCCATATTGCATGGCCTTCCAAAAGCCACCATAACACCGCTTCAATTGGCCATGAATGCAGCCGCCAGAATTCTGCAGGGGGCTTCAAGGAAGGAACATATCACACCAATACTAAAACAGTTGCACTGGCTTCCGGTCCAAAGCAGGATAACCTTCAAGGTGCTGACACTTACTTTCAAAGCCATTAACAACTGCTCCTCTACATCAATCATTGACCTTATCCAGATGACACCCCCTAATAGAGCAAGAAGATCAGCTGCGATAAATACTTTGATTCTACCAAGGCAGATAACAAAATGTTCACAAGCAACACGATCCAGAGCCTTTTCACTATATGCGCCTACCTGCTGGAATGCCCTTCCCCCCGCTATCAGGGATACCAAAATCATCTCCCATTTTAGGAAGGCACTTAAACATCTTCTCTTCCTACAATATTATACTGACCAGAGTCACCCCCCACAGCAAGCCAGGCCCAGCGACCCACTTAAACAACCTGTGAGTTACAAGCATATGAGCCAGGAACCAAGCGTGCCTGACACGGATCCCCCCGACAAATAGCATCTCTTATCACCCTGTCATCAACTATTACACACTTGAGCTAATGGAACACATTTGATTCATCTCCAAACGTATATTGCAATTTACCTGTATATATGTGTACATAGTTACCCTGTTGTTATTACCTGTACATATACCCCTTGTTATATTGTGAAGCCAGTACAGACCATCTGTGCTGGACGGTTATGTTTTAATGTAAACCGCGTTGATGCAGAAGAACGCGGTATATAAGAAAGTTAAATAAATAAAATAAATAAATAAATAAAATATATGAGGACTGATTCCTGCTGTCCCTAGAGAACATCTATTACAGGTGAGTAGCTACGCTTTTTTATTCAATGCATAATCAGACTTTGGAAGTCATTACCACAGGATGTAGTAAAAGCTGTTAGTGTAGCTGGGTTTAAAAAAGATTTGGACAAGTTCCTGGAGGAAAGGTCCATAAACCATTATTAAAGAGGACCTGGGAAATCCACTGCTTACTCCAGGATGAGCATTGTGGAAGCTGTGGACTTTGGGTACCTGCCGGGTACTTGTGACATGGATTGGCCACTGTTAGAAATAGGATGTTGGGCTTGATGAACCTTGGTCTGACCCAGTATGACATTCTTATACTCTTATGTATCTTTGCTCCCTCCGGGAGAATGCTTTTACACAATAGTCCTCTGTGTCCCTTTCTGAACCGCTCTGGAGAGCAGGTAGATGGAAGAAAGGCAGGCACTTGCAGTTACATATGTGGCTTCTGAATATATACCCCGACAATCAAGAATGGGTCAGTGTCAGCAATAACGGGTATTGTGATGGGCACCACTGCATAGACCATGATAAAAAGGAGCTGCATCCTTGCTGACCTTTAACTTCAATCCACTCTGCTGTACATGCAGGGTCAGGTGAGTGTTACAGAGCCTGCACTTGGGCTTATTCTACTCCTTTTTCACTTTGCTACCATCCTTAGCATTTGCAGTTCATAGTTTTTTAGTCCTAGCAAAATCAATTACCATATCAGATACTTGTTCTGCAGGGGCAAACAAAGGAAATCTGTTGCTTTTTACAATTTCTCTAATGATGTCATAAGAATTCATTTCCATTTGAGGCACAGGGCCCTTAGTTTGGCACCTTGGTATGCCTATAGGAGAATCCATCTGAAGATTTATTTATTTTATTTATTTATTACAATCTCTTATATACCGCACTATTTATCATCAGCGCGGTTTACATAAAACAAAGTACCATAACAACAAACTGTTTGGTTTTACAGAGAACAGGAAAAAACAACTTGGATAACATATTTCAGTTTCCAGATAGCTGGGCAGGAGAGGCGGGTTTCTCACTTTGCCTTCAGCTTATCTTTTCTACTATGCTGTGATTTCCAAGAGACCAAGGATCCTTAAGATTCCATGTACTGGTTTTGCATCTTAGTCTGATTTCCAGTCTAACCCTAAAGTCAGTGCCAGTTAGTACTGGTTCCCCTGGCTCCCAAATACCTCGATCTTTCTGTTGAGCTAGGACTACTCTTTAAAAAAAAAAAAATAATAATCTCTCCCTCTTCAATCCCATGATTTCATCAAAATTTGCATTACCTTCTAATCCAGTGGTTCTCAACCCAGTCCTTTGGGACCCCCAGGCCAGTCAGGTTTTCAGGATATTCACAATGTATGCAGATCTATCTCATGCATATTCACTATCTCATGTATATTCATTGTGGATATCCTGAAAACCTGACTGGCCTGGGGGTCCCAGAGGACTGGGATGAGAAGCCACTGTTCTAATCTGTTAGTTTCTGAACAATTTGCTTTCCCTTTGTTGTTCAAGCTCAAGTAATAAGACTTCAGAAGGTACAGGAAAAGCTGATGGCAAATCCAGCATAATTTTCCATGGTTCGAATGCTAGTTCCTGTTTGTCACTTTGCATTCACACTAATGCAACTCCCTAGGTCCACATTTCAGTTCTACACCGCCACCATTTTTCTTTCAACTGCTGACCTGTTAAGGGCACAATTGACAGCTTTGTCCTCTTATAGTATACTATCTTAGCAACTGAGGTGGACATCAAGGGGGTGCAGACAGATCAGTCATCCTAGTATTTAGGTCACAAAGAAGTCTCAAGCCTGCTCAAAACTGAAACGGGTGTAGCCTGTCAGTGTCCCTAAATCTGGAGTGTGGACAAAACTGATTCACCTTCACCGTTTCATTTTTTTTCTGTTCCATTGAGTGGATATGTTCCTAGGACTTAAATCACAAATCTCAAGCTAGATTGCCATAATATTTTCCACACACATTTCTTCTTGGGCTTGGTTTGTGATCACACACTAGAATGGATTTGTAAGATATACCACCAGCAGTTCAGTCAACTATAATCACGTTTACTCAGTTTTTGCACCACAAATATACTTTCCAAAGTACCTAGGGTATACTATTTTACTGCTTAAAATAATTTTATTGACTTGCTAACCTATGGGACCCTTCCTGATGACCATCTTTTAAGATCTTAAATGAAAAAAAAACCCTTGAACAAAATCATCACAATCACTACTGTCCTGTATGTGGCTATTTACCCAAGATCCATCAGTTCGTGTCCTAAACAGTGTTTTCTTCTACCTTTGGAGTCATTTCAATATGCATACAACAAGCAAAGATCTGTTTTGTTCTTCTCACTACAGACACCATTGAGAATGATCCATATTTCTCAATATACATCAACCTGGGATCCATGCTGCCCAGATAATCAGTCCACTCATTTCTCCTTTACAACACAAATCATAACTTGCTTCAAGGTACCATAGCACTGCCATTGGGTTGCAAGGGCTTTTTGGTCAGTGTGATGTCTTCCTGCCCTTGCACCCTCAGCTTGGGAGTAACCCGTATGTGTGACTGATTATATCCTTCCTGTCCATGGAGAAAGAGGCTGTTTACCTGGACAGCAGGATAAATCAGCCACACTCCCTCCCACGGCCCCTTATGGTTGAAGCTATACACATTAAGCTATGAAACTGACTGAGGGGAGGGAGCAACAGTCACGCTGGAGGCAACACACTCGTATGCTGAAAACGTTTCTAGACTCTTGGGCTCTGGGAGAGAGGATCCAACCTTAGCGCCTTCAGGGATGACGACGTCCATATGCGTGGCTGATTTATCGTGTGTCCATGGAGAACTAGTACTATAAGTAAATAACCTCTTTTGGTGACTAGGGCAACTTTCCAGTGCTCTGTTCCTGCTACCTTCCCATTGGCTGGACTATAACCACAGTCTCTGTTGCTAGTTAAACTGAGAGGAGGCAAGGTAAACTCACTCATGGGAGGGGGAAAGATTATAAACTTACAGATAGATTTTTTGAACCTGGAAAATTTTTCAGACCCACACAGCCATTCTTCTACTTTCAGGGCACTAATGCAAAATTCTATTGAATTCTGGAAAAAGCCAGACTGTTGTCACTCCTAACCTCATGCGCTCATCTCATAGGGCCAGCTAAACATTTGAACACAAAATATGTTCATAGTTTGCCAATGCTTTAATCTGGTTTTGCCCACAGCAGCAGATATTACTTGGCAATACATGTAGCAACCAATAAGAAAATTGTATGATAAAGTCAGTAGTTTTCACAGATAATTAAGAACAAAGAAAATGAAATAAAGATAGGGGCTAAAATGGATCCTCCCTCTGAGTTTGTGTGCTGTGCATTTCTCCAGGACCAAGCAGGAAGTCAGTCCTCACTTATGGGTGACGTCGGCGCCGACGGAGCCCTCGCGGAGCAATTTTCCCCAGCTTTCAAAGAAAGCCTTTGGGAATTGCAGCGCGCATGCGCGGTCGTCTTCCCGCCCGAGGGTGCCATCTTAGCCAGTCTTCTTTTTTCCGCGGAGCCCTACAGACGTCCCCGTCTTGTCCCCGCGAAAAAGTTGATTTCTTCTTTATTTTATCCTTTTTTCTTTCGGTTCGACGCCGATCGTTTTCCCACCCGGACTCGCGACGCCGGTCTCGAGTCCTCTTACTTTTTTCGGTTTTTTCTGACTTAGTCAGCTTTCGTTTTCGTTTTCCCTGGCAGCCCGGTCCTTTGACCTCGCAGGGGCCCTTTTTCCCCGATGGCTGCCAGTGGGTTTAAGCGGTGTGGTCGGTGTGACCGAAATATGTCACTAACCGACACACACGACTTTTGCCTCCGCTGCCTGGGCCCGGATCATGAGGAACTGATCTGTGGGCCCTGCAGCAAACTGTCCTCAAAGGCGTTGAGAAGTCGGCGGCATCAGCGTGAGAGGATCTTCGCTGACCCCAGCCGTACCCGGACCTCGTCGGAGGCCTCCGTGTCGAAAGGCTCCAGCTCGGACCGTCGCCGGAGCTCCTCCGACCGGGGTTCTCCCTCCGGGGACCATCGTCGGAAGGAAAAACCCGCGAGAGGGCGGCGTCGGTGGACGCTCCTGGCTCCGCGAGGGCCAGGTCGCATAGCCCCGACAGCCGCCCCGGGTCCTTGGAGAAGGAACACATCCCGAAGCGACCTCGCCTGGAGTCGGAGATGCCTGCCCGGGTAAGTCCTGTGGTCCTTCTGGACTCGCCTCCGCGACAGCCGACGTCGGGCCCGACGCCGTCGGGGCCCGAGTCGGGGGCTGCTGGGTCACCTGAGCTCGGACTCAGGTTGACGGCCTTGGAGAGCAGACTGTCTGCCTTCATGGACCAGCAGAGGGCACTGCTCGCTGGCTTCGCTGGCGTCGCTGCCCCGACCGCCAGGACGTCGACGTCCAAGTCGACCCCGGAGACCGAGCCGATCCTCGAGTCGATGAGAACTCGAGTCGATCCTCGGTCGAGGTCACCCTCGGCCTCCCGTTCGGGACCGAGGTCGCCGACGCCGACTCCCTCGGCGTCGGGGCGGCTGGCGCCGCACCCTGCCCGGGCAGACCCCACCGAGTCCTCGTCGGAGTCGGTCTGGGAGTCTGAGGAGGAAGAGTCACCTGATTCTTTCCGGACTCGGTGTGTCCCATCGGACTCACCGGAGTCCGAGCCTCGGAAGCAGTCCCCCCCGGAGGATGCCCGGTTCTCGGACTTCGTTAGGGATATGGCCAAGGCTTTGGCCTTCCCTGCGGATCCCGAGGAGGAGCCTCGAGCCGAGGAGCTCGACGCCCTCCAGTATGACTCTCCCGCGAGGGAACACTTTACTGTGCCGGTTCCTCCTATGCTGGAACGACTACTCTTCCGCATGTGGGAGAGTCCGGCCTCCTCGCCGGTCCTGAGCAAGCGGGTCGATTCTATCTATCGGGTCCGCAAGAGCCCTGGCTTTCAAAAGGCACAGCTGCCACACCATTCCATGGTAGTGGAATCGGCCATGCATCGTCTTAAGAGCCAGAAGATGCACTCCTCGGTGCCTCCTGGAAGGGAGGCCCGTAACCTGGATGGCCTTGGCAAGAAGTGCTTCCAGGGCTCTATGCTCGCATGTCGTGTCCAGACTTACCAGCTATACATGGGCATGTATCTCCGGGATCTGGCTAAAGAGCTAGCCGGATTCTCCGCTGGTCTCTCCGAGGAGCCCTTGCGGAGGTTCCTAGCCTTGTCCACGGGCATTCGGGAATGCTCAAAGTTCATGTCCCGAGCAACCTATGATGGCTTTGAAGCTTCGGCTCGAGTAGCCGCAGCCGGCATCGGTGCCCGCTGACAGGCTTGGCTTCAGTCGTCCGACCTTGAGCCCTGGGTACAGGACAAGTTGGTCGATGTCCCCTGCCGAGGCGAAAACCTCTTTGGCAAGCCCATGGCGGAAAAGGCTGCACAAATTGAGACTGAGACTCTCACCAGGACCAGGCTTTCTAGGAAGACCTCCGCCCCTTCCCAGAAAAAGAAGGGCTCGGGGAAAAAGTCCTTTACCCGAGGAAGGCGGCTGCCTACAAACAATACCCCCACTATCAGGCCCCTGCAGCTCCCCAACAGGGCCAGCAGGCCAAGGGACGGGGTAACGGGTCCCGTAGGCAGCAAGCCCCCAAGCCTGCACCACCAGCCCCTGCTCAGCAGGGTGGGGGCTTTTGACTCGCTCAGCATAGCCTCTCCCCCCCCGCTGGTTCCCCCCAGCACCGGAGGCCGGCTGGTTCACTTCGCCCACAGGTGGTCCAGCATCACCGCAGATGCCTGGGTGCTTCAGGTCGTGCGAGAAGGCTACCTTCTCCACTTCCATCAGGTCCCTCCCTCCTATTTTCCGGGAGAGCCTCCGCGCCCCCCTCTGCAAAGGGAGTTGCTCCTTCAGGAGTTAGCAGGTCTTCTGCAGGAACAGGCGGTGGAACCGGTGCCACACCACCTGAGAGGTCAAGGCTTCTATTCAAGGTATTTTCTGATACCAAAGAGAACAGGGGGCCTCAGACCCATCCTGGACTTGCGCAACCTCAACAAGTTCCTTGTGCGGGAGAAGTTCAAAATGCTTACCCTTGGAATCCTTCTGCCCTACCTCCAGCAGGGAGATTGGCTATGCTCCTTGGATCTAAAGGATGCCTACACGCACATCCTCATCCACCCAAGCCACCGCCAATACCTACGGTTTGTGGTGGCAGGAAATCATTACCAGTACAGAGTACTGCCCTTTGGCCTGTCCTCCGCACCGCGAGTCTTCACAAAATGTCTCGCAGTCGTGGCGGCCCATCTCCGGCTTCACGGCCTCTATGTCTTTCCGTACCTCGACGACTGGCTCATCAGAGCAGCGTCCGCTCAGGAGGTCACCAACGCCACGTGCCGCACGGTGACTCTACTGCAGCACTTGGGCTTTGTCATAAACTTCGCAAAGTCCACTTTGCTCCCCTCACAGGATCTCGAGTTCATCGGCGCAAGGCTGCACACTCCTCAGGCGCGAGCGTACCTGCCGCTCGACAGGGCTCAGCGGCTCATGGACCTAGCCGACCGCTTTCGCAGCCAGCCCCTGGTCTCCGCCCGGCGCTTCCTGAGACTGCTCGGCCATATGGCTTCCACCGTCCATGTGACCCCCAATGCCCGCCTGAACATGCGGTCTGCTCAATGGTGTCTCCGCCGGCAGTGGCGACAAGCCACGGGCGGCCTCGCAGACCTAGTGCGCGTTTCCGAGCCGCTGATCTCGTCTCTCCGGTGGTGGCTCCGGCAGCCGAACCTGATATTCGGTATGCCTTTCCAGTCACCTCAGCCGACCCGGGTGCTGACCACCGATGCATCCCTCCTGGGCTGGGGAGCGCATTGCCAAGAGGCGCGTACTCAGGGCCTCTGGACCACGTGGGAGTCTGCTCAGCAGATCAACTTCCTGGAGCTCCGGGCGATCCGCCTAGCTCTCAAGGCCTTCTCCCACCTGACTTCCCAACAGTCCGTCCTTGTCCAGACGGACAATCAAGTTGCCATGTTCTACGTGAACAAACAGGGGGGCACGGGCTCCTTTCTCCTCTGCCGGGAGGCTCAGAAGCTCTGCTCTTGGGCCGTCAGTCACGGCATTCTCCTCAAGGCAGTTTATCTCCCGGGCCAAGACAATTGCCTTGCGGACAAACTCAGCAGGGTCCTCCAGCCGCACGAGTGGCGTCTGGATCCCTTGGTAATTCAGAAGCTCTTCCTCAAGTGGGGCCTCCCCACGATGGATCTCTTTGCCAGTCCTCACAACCGGCAGCTTCCTCGCTTCTGCTCTCGTCAGCCACACCCCCTTCGGGTTGCGGCGGACGCTTTTTCTGATCTCATGGTCGGGGAGCCTTCTGTACGCTTTCCCTCCCATCCCGCTGGTCTCTCGGACTCTTTTCAAGGTTCTCCGAGACAAAGCCTTTATGATCCTGGTGGCCCCTCGCTGGCCCAGACAGCCGTGGTTTCCGCTCCTGCTGCAACTGGCGGTGGAGGGTCCGCTCCCTCTGGGGGTACAACCGGATCTCCTCACTCAGGATCAGGGGTCCCTACTGCACCCCAACCTCAGGTCTCTCAACTTCATGGCCTGGCTGCTGAGAGGGTAGTCCTTGCTCCCCTTCTCCTGCCGGCGGAGGTGGAGGAGGTCGTCCTGGCTTCGCGACGCCCTTCTACCCGCAAATGCTACGCCCTTAAATGGCGTCGCTTTGCAGTCTGGTGTACCCAACAGTCGCAGGATCCCTTCTCCTGCCCGGTGTCGGTGATCTTGCAGTACTTGCTACACCTCTCTAATCTGGGACTTAAGTCCAACTCCGTCAAAGTTCACCTCAGTGCTCTTTCGGCACATCATGTGCCGGTGGACGGTAGACCTCTCTCCAGCGACCCTCTCGTAGCGAGGTTTCTCCGAGGTCTCCTTCTACTTAAACCACCTCTGCGCCCGCCAGCGCCGGACTGGGACCTGAATGTGGTTTTGCAGCGGATCACCTGTCCGCCTTTTGAACCTATGGCTACCTGTTCTCTCCGTTTTCTGTCTTGGAAAACACTGTTCTTGATAGCCCTCACTTCCGCTAGGCGCGTAAGTGAATTGCAGGCCCTCGTGTTCTGATCCCCCCTACACTCGGTTCTACAAGAATAGGGTAGTCCTACGGACGCACCCAAAGTTTCTGCCTAAAGTGGTCTCCCCTTTTCACATCAATCAGGAGGTGGTACTTCCAACCTTCTTTCCCAGGCCACACTCCAGCCGAGCTGAGACGGTCCTCCATACCCTGGACTGTAGAAGGGCTTTGAACTTCTACCTTGACCGTACGCAGGAGCACCGTAAGGCTGCTCAGCTTTTTGTGTCTTTTGACCCCAATAAATTGGGGCTCCCGGTCTCCAAGCGTACTCTGTCCATCTGGGTTGCGGACTGTATCTCTTGGGCTTATGGGGCAGCCGGACTCTCCTTAGAAAGTCGAGTCACGGCTCATTGCGTTCGGGCAAAGGCCACGTCAGTGGCTTACCTCCGCTCTGTTCCGCTGGCAGACATCTGCCGGGCCGCTACTTGGTCTTCGAGCCAGACTTTTGCGGTCCATTACTGTCTCGAGAGGGAGTCCCGTAGGGACAGTGCTTTCGGACAGGCAGTCCTCCGTAATCTCTTTGAGGTCTGAGCAACTCCTACCCTCCATCCCGGATGTGGGCTACCGGTGGGTGATAATTCAGCGAAGATTCTATCCTTCTGTGCTGCTGAGCTAGAGGGAGCTCATTTTTGTGCTTAGGGTCTCCGGTAGCCTTGAGCTTGGGAGTCCCATAAGTGAGGACTGACTTCCTGCTTGGTCCTGGAGAAAGCGTAGTTACTCACCTGTAACAGGTGTTCTCCAGGAGCAGCAGGAATCAGTCCTCACTACCCTCCCTCCTCCCCTTGGAGTTGCAATCGTCTGCTTATGTTCTTTTGCAAATTTTTATGCTGTCTTTTTAGCTATGTCATCTGACTGGCTAAGATGGCACCCTCGGGCGGGGAAGACGACCGCGCATGCGCGCTGCAATTCCCAAAGGCTTTCTTTGAAAGCTGGGGAAAATTGCTCCGCGAGGGCTCCGTCGACGCCGACGTCACCCATAAGTGAGGACTGATTCCTGCTGCTCCTGGAGAACACCTGTTACAGGTGAGTAACTACGCTATACTGTGTCTGTAGGCCCAGGAATGGTGCAAAGTAGTGCGTAATATGAAATCACTGCCTAAAGGGTAAATAGCAACAAAACACACACAGCACCACCCTTTATAACCTTTATAACAGCAAACTCTTATTAAATATCTTCAACTTAAACTTTAAACAGACTTCACTATGGGTGCATAAAGACCTCAGAAGAAGCTCATTCCATTCATTTGGCGAACAGAGTCACCATAGGACAGAGCTTAGAACTCACACATCATAGGCCTCACCCTTTAAACTTTAATATAATTATATCGACCAATAAAGCTATATCCAGAAAAAGTACTTTTTAAGGATTCGAACATCAATTAAAACCTGAAATTTTAGTAATAATATAGAAAATATCTTTTTGATTTTTTAAAGAAACATCTTTTTGATTTTTTAATTTTTCTAATTTTTTAAAGAAAAGAGCAGTTTCGTCTTACTCGCACTGAAGATAAAATCACCTTCACCCGCTATAGTCGGCTTAACACCTAGAAGAATAGAAAAAGAGAGTCCAGATGGTAAAGACACTTTCTCCTTGCTATTCAAATAGTAATACGTTACTTATCTGAACAATCAGCTTCAGATGGTTATCCCGCATCTCAGCCGCTACAGTCTCCAACAATCTCTACTTTTCAAAAGCTCTGCCTCAAAAGTCAAACGCCGCTGCAGCTAGTCGAAAAGACCCCGAGCAGGCACTTGGTGCTTACTGCAATCCAGATCCGACAAAAGCTTTTGTTTCACTCTACCGGGCTTCCTCAGGGATCCAGCATTAAACCCAAATTGAGATTATTCCATTACGATAGAGCAACCACGTTGCTTCAGTGATTCTAAAGGTGTCTGACATCACTTCTCTTTAAACAGGCATCAGACAACGCCGATACGCGTAAAAAGCGTGATGTCATCTTTCCAATCTAGAACGAACTTTATTGTTCAAACCTTCTACACCTAAGACCAACAGACCACACCACTACCAACAATAATAATAAGGCTAGACAACACATACTAAACATTAAACCCCAATCTCTTATCAAAGAAACTAATTTACCCAAACGAACTGACATCAAACCTATTACAAAAACAAATCTAACCGAAGTCCAAAAAGGAAAACAAAGATGGAACTCATAGAATGACTAGCGGAATAAAGTTTGTTTTAGATAGGAAAGATGACGTCACGCTTTTTACGCGTATCGGCGTTGTCTGATGCCTGTTTAAAGAGAAATGATGTCAGACGCCTTTAGAATCACTGAAGCAACGTGGTTGCTCTATCGTAATGGAATAATCTCAATTTGGGTTTAATGCTGGATCCCTGAGGAAGCCCGGTGGGGTGAAACAAAAGCTTTTGTCGGATCTGGATTGCAGTAAGCACCAAGTGCCTGCTCGGGGTCTTTTCGACTAGCTGCAGCGGCGTTTGACTTTTGAGGCAGAGCTTTTGAAAAGTAGAGATTGTTGGAGACTGTAGCGGCTGAGATGCGGGATAACCGTCTGAAGCTGATTGTTCAGATAAGTAACGTATTACTATTTGAATAGCAAGGAGAAAGTGTCTTTACCATCTGGACTCTCTTTTTCTATTCTTCTAGGTGTTAAGCCGACTATAGCGGGTGAAGGTGATTTTATCTTAAGTGCGAGTAAGACGAAACTGCTCTTTTCTTTAAAAAAAATTTGAAAAATTAAAAAATCAAAAAGATGTTTCTTTAAAAAATCAAAAAGATATTTTCTATATTACTAAAATTTCAGGTTTTAATTGATGTTCGAATCCTTAAAGTACTTTTTCTGGATATAGCTTTATTGGTCGATATAATTATATTAAAGTTTAAAGGGTGAGGCCTATGATGTATGAGTTCTAAGCTCTGTCCTATGGTGACTCTGTTCGCCAAATGAATGGAATGAGCTTCTTCTGAGGTCTTTATGCACCCAAAGTGAAGTCTGTTTAGAGTTTAAGTTGAAGATATTTAATTATTGAAGAGTTTGTTTTTATAGAGGTTATAAAGGGTGGTGCTGTGTGTGTTTTGTTGCAAAGTAGTGCGTGCCATGGACAAACCTTCAGCCATACATCCCCTTGAGATTTTGAAAATTAAACTCAATCATCATCTGAACATCACCTTTCCTACAGCAATCCTGTAAAAATGTATAATTGGACATCATGCTTCTAATAAACTGTGCTTTAGATGTATGTATGCACTTTCTCTTCCTGCAGTAAAGAATATACTGATGGCTCTCTTTTTTGTGTGGGTGTCATGATGTATACAAGATCTATTGTTTCGCTTTGAATGTTGCTACTCTTTGCTGTCCTCCGAAAGCTGCTGCCCTGGGCGACCATTTAGTCTTGCTTAATGGTGGAGTTTGCCGTGGGGGGTGGGGAATAAGTGGAGGTGGTGGGACAGTTACAGGGGGTTTGGTTAGTTTGGAGGGGGTACACCAAGGGGTATGTTGAGAGAGTTTTATGAGCAGATGCTTTTTGCGGAATGGTGGGGAAGTTGCAGGGGATTGTTTTGGGGGTGGTGGGTAAGTTGCTAGGGATAATGTTTCAGGATGGGTCTTGTTGGGGGGGTATAGTTTTCGGGAATGAGGCCAGTTTGTGGGATAGTGGGGCTGTTGCAGGAGAATAGTTTTTCGGGATAGGGGCTATCTATAGGATCATGGTGGTGGGTATTTTTTGGGGTGTAGAATGATTCAGGTATTGGGGTGGTAATTGGGGATATTTTCAGCAGTGAAGGCAGTTTGAGTTTGGGTAGAGTTGAGAATGGGGGAGAGGCAGTTTAAAAAAGAGCAATTCACTAAATGCTGTGTTTCATTATATGTAAGTTTCTATGTTGCAGAAGCAGGGACGATGACTGCTGTAGAAATGCGTTGGTTCATTTTTTTTTTGGAAGGGGGGGGGACCTCATTTCGCTAGAAAACCTTGTTCAATCTGGCCCATTTTCAAATGGTCTTGTCACTGTTTTCTTTTCCCCATGCCAAGTTTCATTCCATTACATTTAATTAAAGTTTCAAAGCCAGACTTCATCATTGGAAGATTCTTTCTTGTTTGATCTCATTTTTCTTCCTATCTATATGTATCCTTCATCTGAGTTCCCTCATCCCCTCTCAGCTTCTCTCTCTATTTTGTCTTTGAAGCAGCTTCTATTTCTCTGGGAGCAAGCAGGAACTCAGTCCTCACATATGGGTGACGTTGGCGCCGATGGAGCCCTCGCAGAAGAATCCCCCCAGCTTTCAAAGAAAGCCTTTGAGAGATGCCACCACGCATGCATGGTCCTCTTCCTGCCCAAGGGTACCATCTTGCTCATTCTCCTTTTTTCCACGGTACCCCTCAGACGACCGTATGGTTTGTCCCCGGAAAAAGTTGATTTTTCGGTCTTATTTTCATACTCGCCTCCAGTACTGTGCTGGTACTCTTCCCGCCACCTGACCTCGCTGTCTCTGCATTGAGTTTGGGTCCTTTTTATAGTTTTTTCCTCTATGGCATCTTTGCGCCTTTTTTCCAACTGGCAGCTCGGCGGATCTTCGACCTCGCTGGGGTACTTTTTTCCCCCAAGGCTACCAGTAGTTTTAAAAAATGTATTGGTGTGCCAAAATTTGTCTTTGGCCAACACACACGACTGCTGCCTTCACTGTCTTGGGCTGGACCATGACCCCACAGCATGCGGTCTCTGCAAAAAGATGTCCAACAAGGCCCTCAGGAGCCACCAGCAGCAGCACAATAAGTTTTTCCCTGAATCCCCGGTACCTCCGAAGATCAGGGCCTCATCTGAGGCCATGGCATCTTGGGGTGGCCCTATGGAACCCGAGTGGTACTGTGGTTCTTCAGAGAGGGGGGTCTTCATCGAGGGAACCCAAGAAGAAGATAACCTCGAAGGTGGCGTCTCTGGACGGATCCGACAGGCCAGGTACTTCCCGAGCCAGGCTCCGCAGTGTGAGACGCTCATGCAAGGGATTGGAGAAGGAGCAACCTGCAAAGGTCCCTCAAAAGGACTCTATCTCAGACCAACCTCGGTCACCAGACACCCTCCTTGTCGAGGATTCCCCTTCGGGGGAACCAGCATTGGGCACGATTCCTTTGGTGCCCACGCCGATGGCTATGGAGCCTTCTGGCCTGGAGTCCAGAATGGCAGCCCTGGAATGCAGTTTGTTTACCTTCATGGACCAGTAGCAGGCGCTGTTGTCTGGTAAAACCTGTTCCTTCACCCTGACCACCGGGCTATCGATGTCAGACGTCCCTGGAGGCTGAGCCAATCCTCGAGACCCTTCGGTCTCGAGTCGATCCTTGGCTGAGGTCTCAATTCGGTTTTCACTCGATGGGGCCACGATCATCCCCAGCCTATATGCTCGGCACCAGCCGTGGGTCCTCTGTGGGCCAGGGTTAGCCCCGGTACCCATGAACCATCCTTCCATTGAGTCCTCGATGGACTACTCTGAGTGGGAGATGGCAGACAAGGAGTCACCCGACACCTGTCGCCATCGTGAAGCATCAGTGCCGGTGGTGAGCAAGCAGCTCGACTCGATGTATTGAGTTCACTGGAGCCCGGGCTTCCAGAAATCACTGCGGCCGAGCAACTCCATGGTGGTGGAGTCGGCCATGCATTGACGGAAGAGTCAGAAGACGCATTCCTCAGTGCCTCCTGGCAGGGAGGCACGCATCTTGGACACTCTTGGCAGAAAGTGTTACTGGGGCTCAATGCTCATCGGCCGCATCCAGGCCTACCAGCTGTACATGGGCATGTACCTGAGAGACCTGGTGAAGGAAATTGCCGGGTTCTCAGCTGGTCTTTACGAGGAACCCTTACAGAGGTTCAAGAACCTGGCCAAGGCCGTCCGTGAGTGCTCCAAGTTTATCTCGGGCAGCCTATGATGGCTTTGAGTTGGCGGCTCGAGTAGTGATGGTGGGCATCAGCACCCAATGCCAGGCTTGGCTACAATCATCCGATCTCGAGCAGCGGGTTCAGGAGAAATTGGTTGATGTCCCATGCCAAGGAAATAATTTTTGTCAAGCCCATGACCAACAAGGCTGCTGAGCTGGAGACTGAGTTCATGACGAGGACCAGGCTCTCTAAAAAGACCGCTGCCCATTCCCGAAGGAAGGGCTCGGGTAAAAAAAAAAAAAAAAATTACCCTTCTACCTGAGGAAAAGGGGCTGCTTATAGAAACTACCCACCTTTTCAGGCCTCCCCGGCTCCCTGGCAGGGTCAGCAGGCCAAGGGACATGGGCATGGCCCTCATAAACAGAACGCTCCCAAACCCCAGGCATCGCCCCCCGGCCCAGCCAGTGGGAGCTTTTGGCTCCTGGGGCATAGCCTCTCCACCCCAAAGAGGTCAGCAACCTACAGGGGGACATCTGATCCATAATGCCCAAAGGTGGCTGGCTATCACCACCGATTCCTGGGCACTTTGGGTGGTCAGGGAGGGCTACCTCCTCCATCTGACTCAGATACCTCCCCTTTACTTTCCGGGAGAGCCCCCCAGGTGCCCCCATCGCCAGGACTTCTACTGAAGGAGCTCACAGGTCTTCTCAAGGACAAAGCAGTAGAACCAGTACCCCACCATCTCAGGGACGATGGGTTCTGCTCCAGATACTTCCTCGTGCCAAAAAGACAGGAAACCTAAGGCCCATCCTCGACCTGTGCATCCTGAACAAGTTCCTGGTGAGGGAGAAGTTCAAGATGCTCTCCCTTGGAATATTGCTGCCTTTCCTCCAGCAGAGAGATTGGCTATACTCCTTGGATCTGCAGGATGCTTATACCCATGTTCTCATTCACCCCAACCACAAGCAGTAACTGCAGTTCATGGTGGGGAAGGGGTGGGTGGCCACTGCGAATACAGGGTACTACCTTTCGGCTTGGACTCCACTCCAAGGGTCTTCACAAAATGCCTGGCAGTAATAGCCACCTTCCTCTGCCTCCAGGGATTCTTTGTCTTCCCCTATCTGGACGACTGGCTCATAAAAGGAGGCATGGTTTCAAAGGTGCAGCAGGCAACTGCAAGCATCATCCAGGTCCTGAAACACTTGGGGTTTGTGATAAACTACCCCAAGTCACACCTCCTCCCGACAGTGTCTGGAGTTCATAGGGGCAAGACTGGACACCCTCCAGGCAAAGATCTTCCTGCCCGGAGACCGAGCCGACCGTCTTAGGGCCCTGGCCTGGACATACAGCACTGTCCCTGGGTACCTGCTCGGCGGCTCCTGCGCCTACTCAGGCACATCGCCTCCACGGTCCACGTTACCCCAGATGACCGCCTTCACATGAGGGCCATGCAATGGTGCCTTTGGGACCAGTGGACACAGGCCACGGGACACCTTCAGGACAAAGTCTCGATGATCCGCCAGTTGGCAGACTCCCCAATACCTCGAGGCGGGGATGTCCTTTAAAGCTCCGAGCCCTTTAAGGGTCCTCACCACGGATGCCTCCCTGCTTGGCCGGGGAGCCCACTGCGAGGAACTCCGCACCCAGGGCAGCTGGTTGCAGGACGAGAGCAACCAGAAGATCAACCTCCTGGAGCTACGGGTGATATAATTAGCCCTCCGAGCCTTTTGCCACCGCCTAAGTCACCAGCCAGCATTGGTCCAGACGGACAACCAGGTGGCAATGTTCTATGTGAACAAACAGGGGGGCACAGAGTCTTGTGCCCTCTGCTGAGAGGCAGTAGTCCTCTGCTCCTACACAGTCAAGCAGAGTATGCTCCTGCGGGCAGTATACCTTCCAGGCCAGAATAACTCACTGGATGACAGATTGAGCAGGGTCGTCCAGCCACATGAGTGGCAGCTGGACCCAAGTGTAGCTGACTGACTCTTTCAGCTCTGGAGGGAACCCGAGATAGACTTGTTCACCAGCCCAGACAACTGCTAGTTGCCTCGCTTCTGCTCCTGGCAGGCCCACTCCTCCAGGATGGCGGCGGACGCATTCCTCATCTCTTGGTCGGAAGGCCTCATAGATGCCTTCCCACCCACACACCACTAATTGCCAAGACATTGTTCAGGACCCTCCACGACAAGACTTCACTCATCCTGATAGCCCCTTGATGGCCCAGGCAGCCATGGTTACTGCTACTCCTCCAGCTATTGGTGGAGACTCCCATTTCATTGGGGAACTTGCCAGGGCTCCTGTCCCAGGAGGGGGACTCTCTTCTGCACCCCAACTTAGGGTCCCTGTCGCTGACAGCATGGCTGCTGAGAGGGTGACCCTAGCCCCTTTCGGGTGAGGGAGAGGAAATCCTGCTGGCCTCTCGAAAGGCTTCCACTAGGAAAGCGTACGCTATCAAAAGGTGCACGTTTTCAACTTGGTGTGCAGAGCATGAGACTGACCCGTTCTGCCTGGTGGGGCTGGTGCTAGAGTACCTTCTCCACCTCTCGCAATATGGGCTTAAATTGAACTCCGTCAGGGTGAACCTCAGTGTCCTGATCCAGCCGCTAATGACCTGCTTCTTAAGGGGTCTGCTCTTATCAAAGCTCCCGGTTCTCCCTCCGGTAACCATGTGGGAATTCAATGTGGTATTGGGGCAGGTCACTCGCCGCCTTTTGAGCCTTAGGCTACCTGCCATCTAGTGAGCTTCAGGCCTTGATGGCAGAAGCACCGTATATCAAGTTCTACAAGAACAGGGTGGTGCTCCGCACACACCCTAAATTCCTTCCAAAGGTAGTGGTATCCTTCCCACCTTCTTCCAAAGACCTCACACCAGCCGGGTGGAGATGGTCCTTCACACCCTGGACTGTAAGAGGACCTTGTCCTTCTACATCCAGCGTACTCAGGGCCACCACAAAGCTGCTCAGCTTTTCATCTCGTATGACCCCAGTAGACTGGGGGAGGCGGTGACCAAATGTACACTGTCTACCTGGGTGGCAGACTGTATCGCCCTCACCTAAGAGCTGGCGGGGCTCCCACTGGAAGGCCGAGTTATGGCGCACTGTGTCAGGGCCATGGTGGCCTTTGTGGCAAATCTGCTCTCCGTCCCGATGTTGGACATCTGCTGGGCTGCCACCTGGTCTTCAGGCTATACCTTCGCAGCCCATTACTGCCTGGCAAGAGTCCCGACTGGACAGTACCCTCAACCAAGCTGGGCTCCGTAATCTTTTCGGGGTTTAGGCAACTCCTACCCTCCGATCCTTCTACCGGAATGCTGGTTTCCATCGGACACAGGAGTCCTACTGAAGTCTGTAGCTACGGACTCCATTGCTGCTGCCCACAACTCCCCTTGAGGCCAACCATGTTTTTTTGCTATGGGCTTTTGGTTGCCTGGAGCTAGGGAGTCCCATATGTGAGGACTGACTTCCTGCTTGTTCCCAGAGAAAGCATAGTTACTCACCTGTAACAGGTGTTCTCCGGGAACAGCAGGAATCAGTCCTCACAACCCTCCCTCCTCCCCTTGGAGTTGCTTCTTTACCATCTTTTATTTTTGCCATCTTTTAGCTGTGTCATCTGACTGAGCAAGATGATACCCTTGGGCGGGAAGGGGACCATGCATGCATGGTGGCATCGCCCAAAGGCTTTCTTTGAAAGCTTGGGGGATGCTTCTATGAGGGCTTTATTAGCACCAATGTCACCCATATGTGAGGACTGATTCCTGCTGTCCCCAGACCTGTAACATTAAGTGAATAATTACGCTTCATTGTTGCATAATGAGGAAATAAAGTAGCCTTGGTCCCACTTGTGCTAGTCCTGATTTCCATTGCACAAAAGGTGTTTTTTGCTCCAAAGTAACCACCAACTGAATTTATGTATTTCAGTGCCCATTCTGATGTTGCTTCGGGCATGAGCGATGGCAGTGAGTATGTCCCAACTACAAGTGGTAGGCATGAAGGAAGGACTACGAAACGTCATTATCGAAAATCTGTGCGAAGTCGCTCTCGTCATGAGAAAACTACCCGGCCAAAACTCAGAATTCTTAATGTGAGTTATCAAGTAGTTCTTTTGTGTGTGCTTGTTTATGAAATTCAACACAAAGATTTCAGCTGCTCTTCAAGTGTCCCTTATGAAATGTTCATGAGAGTGGGGAATACTAATGTATATGAAATGAATCATCTTTAAATTGGACTCCCACGCGTTGCTTTAAATCATTCAAGCAGCAGGTGTTGGGAGGCATCAGAAGGGGCATTCTTTGCACTCATTGCACAACAATGATGCTTGTTTTAGGAGTCAGGCCTACAATCTTTTTCCTTATAAGCTTTTACCATGCTTTTTTTTCCTTTGTTTCCTTTCATTTTTAATTTTCTTGCTTTATCTATTTGGGGTTTTTTATTATATTTTTTCCTTTTACTTTATTTTTAACTTTTGTTCTATTTTTATTTTTTTGCTATTTTTTTATCTTTCCATTTTATCCTTTTCACAGTGCTGGCAGCAGCAATAGTTCTCCAGGAACAAGCAGGAAGTCAGTCCTCGCATATAGGTGAGCATTTCCCCAGCTTTCACAGAAATCCTTTGGAAATGCTACCACGCATATGTGGTCTCCTTCCCGCACAAGGGTGCCATCTTGCTCAGTCTCCTTTTTTTCCACGGAGCCCAACGGACGCATGTCCTGTTTGCCTGGAAAAATCCTCTAAAAGTTATCTTTAAAAGTTGTTTTTTTCCCGGTTCCTCTTCCCACCTCGAGTCGATGCCATCGTCTGCCCTTCCCTTCTTTTTACACTGCCTCGGCCTGGACCACGACAGTACCACCTGCGACATGTGCCAGGCCGTTACTCTGAGAACTAACAGGAAACAGTCAGAGTTGCAGGAAAAGCTGTTCCCATGATCCAGCTCAGCACCGGCTTCCCTAAGGCTGAGCCCCAAGTTAAGCACATCCTGTGAGGCCCGGGCGTCCAGAGTCCTGTGACGGCGGCTCCTCCATAGAGACACCGGATCCTCTAAAGAAAAAAATCCTTGAAACCAGATGAGGTTCCACTGGTGAAACCCGGTAAGGTCCTGTGAAGGGACTCGTGCAACTCAGAGCAGCGCCCCCTTAAGGTCTCTAAAAGGGCGTCCTCGGCCAGCAGCAGCTGTGCAAGGCTCCCTGAGGCCGTGGTCCTTGGACGCATTCACAAGAGTACCGGTGTCTGGCCCAAGACCCTCCATGCACATGCCGAGAGCCTCCTGGTATCGAGTCCAGGATGGCGGTCCTGGTGTAGAATATCTCTTCCATCCTGGCTTTGCAGCAGGCGATGATGTCAGGTTCACCCACATCATCTGCCCCGAAAACCGGGCCCCCGACTGCGGGGGAGTTCCCAAGCGTTGAGCCAGGCCACGATGGCCACTGGCCTCTGATGAGCCCTCGGCACCAATCGAGGTCCCGGTCTCGATCTTCGGGTATCCTATCTTCCCCGGCCAGTTTCCAGGAGTCTGACCCGAGACTCACTGGGGGACCCCAGTTCCTCAGGGTCAGCCTCGAGGCACGAGAGCCCAGAGCCTCGGAATCCTCAATGCACTCTGACTCCGACTGGGAGATCAAGGTCAAGGCCTCTCCAGAGATCTCTCAACACTGAGACGTCCCTTCGGAGCTGTCTCTTCTGGAACCCCTGCGCCACTCCCCACCCGAGAACATGGCTTTCCACGACTACATACGGGATATGGCCCAGACCCCCTCTGTCCCGACAGAGTCAGAGGCGGACCCGCACACCGAAGAACTGGAGATCCTCCAGTATGAGTCCCTTCCAAAGGAGACTCTGGTGCGGTGCAGCCTATCTTTGAGCAGCTGCTCCTGTGGATGTGGTCAGCTGACGCCTCAACGCTATCTACCGTGTCAAAGGCTTGGGCTTCCAGGAGTCTCAACTCCTGCATAACTCCATGGTCATGGAGTCCTCGATGCAAAAACTCAAAAGCTAGAAGAACTAATCTTCTGCCCCCCCCCCAAGGCAGGGAAGCCAGAGCCCTCGATGCCCTCAAGCACAAGTGCTTCCAGGGATCCATGTTGGGCTGCTGGATATAGGCCTATAAGTTGTACATAGGTATGTACCTCAAGGGCCTTATCCAAGAGCTGACAGGCTTTTCTGCGGGTCTCGCCGGGGAACCCCTTCTGAGGTTCTAAGCCCTGACTGCTGGGATCTAGGACTGCTCAAAGTTCCTTTAGACAAGGAAGATCTTGTCTTACTAATCTGTTATGTTTTTTTGAAGGTGTGAATAAACAGACAAAGGTGAGTCAGTTGATAAAGTGTATCTGGACTTTCAGAAAGCCTTTGACAAGGTCCCTAATCAGAGACTTTTGGAAAAACTAAAAAGTCATGGGATAGGAGGCAGTGTACTATTGTGGATGAGGAACTGGTTTAAAGATAGAAAGCAGAGGGTAGGGCTAAATGGCCAGTTTTCCCAATGGAAAAAGGTGAATAGTGGAGTACCTCAGGGATCTATGCTGGGTTCCCTGCTTTATGACATATTCATAAATGACCTTGAAATGGGAATGACAAGTGAGGTTATCAAATTTGCAGATGACACAAAACTTTTTAAAGTTGTTAAAACCCAAGAGGATTGTGGAAAATTGCAAGAGGATCTTGATAAATTGGAAGACTGGGCATTCAAATGGCAGGTGAAATTTAATGTGGACAAATGCAAAGTTATGCATCTAGGAAAGAACAACCCAAACTATGGTTACACGATGCAAGGTTCCACATTGGGAACCACTACCCAGGAAAAAGATTTAGGCGTCATCGTGGATAACATGTTAAAACCCTCCGCCCAGTGTGCTGCAGCGGCCAAGAGAGCAAATAGAATGCTAGGTATCATAAGGAAAGGAATGGAAAATAAAACAAAGGATATTCTAATGCCTCTGTATCATTCCATGGTGCAACCGCACCTTGAATATTGTGTGCAATTCTGGTCGCCGTATCTTAAAAAGGATATAGCGTTATTAGAAAAAGGTACAGAGAAGAGCCACCAAAATGGTAAAGGGTATGGAAGGATACTCCTATGAGGGGAGATATGATACAGGTCTATAAATTAATGAATGGAGTGGAACGGGTAAACATAGACTGTTTACATCATAGAATATAAAAAGACTAAGGGACATGCAATGAAGCTACAGGGTAACTTATTTAAGACTAACAAGAGAAAATATTTTTTCACTCAACGTGTAATCAAACTCTGGAATTTGCTACCGGAGAATGTAGTAAAGCAATCTACTTCCAGAAGAGCCTTTTCACTCTCGGCGCCGGACCTATGGAACGTGCTCCCTGAGGAACTAAGAGCACAAAAGGACCCCAAGGACTTCTGCAAATCCCTCAAAACCCACCTGTTCATGGCCTCATGAACAAGAACCTTAACCACCAATCCACGCAGCCTTGTCGATACAGCCACCATACACCAATATTACAGACCTGCGACTCAACCCCCAGGAATATATGTACATCTTTTCACCTATGTTTAATGTAGACCCCTCGTTATATCCCTAACCACTTTGATTGAAGGATAAGGTGGTATAAAAAACTGACTAAATAAATAAAATAAAAGCTGTTAGTGTAGCTGGGTTTAAAAAAGATTTGGACAAGTTCCTGGAGGAAAGGTCCATAAACCATTATTAAAAGGGACCCAGGATATCACTGCTTGACCCATACAAGCATTGAGGAATCCGTGTCTTTTGGGGAGACTGCTAGGTAGTTATGACCTAGATTGGCCACTGTTGGAAACAGGATACTGGGCTTGATGGACCTTGGTCTGACCCAGTATGGCATATCTTATGTTCTCTCCTGCGCCACCTATGATTGCTTTGAATCTGCAGCAAAAGTAGTAGCAGCAGGCATCGGGGCCCAGCGCCAGGCCTGGTTACAAACATCCGACCTCGAGCAGTGAGTGCAAGAAAAATTGCTTTGATGTCCCCTGCACGGGGGAAAACTTGTTTGGCAAGCCCATGGTCGACAAGGCGGCCGAGATAATGGCTGAGGTTGTAACCAGGCAAAGGCTCTTGAGGAAAACCTCTACCCCTCCCCGTAAGAAGTCGTCTGAAGAGAGACCACCCTTCCCACCAGGGCCACTACCAGCCCTTCTCGGGGCAACAGGGCCCCCAGCCCAAGAAAGAGGGCCATGAATCCAGGAAGCCAAAGGCCCAGAATCCTCAGACCCCAGCTCCTATCCAATCTGGGGGGAGCTTTTGACTCTCTGGGCAGGGCCGCCTCTCCCCCGGTAGACTCTCCCCAGCTCACAGGTGGGCCAGTGTCACCATGGACCAGTGCGTCCTACAAGTAGTAAAGGAGGGCTGTCTCCTCAGGTTCCAACAAACAACCTCCAGGGTTCTTCCCAGAAGAGCCAGTATGGCCTCTCCTTCACTAGACCTTACTCCTGTCAGAGCTCGAGGGTTTGCTCATGGACAAAGTGGTAGAACATGTACCCAGACAACTGTGGGGAAAAGGTTTCTACTCAAGGTATTTCCTTGTCCCCAAAAAACTGGAGACTTCAGGCCCATACTAGTCCTGTGAAACTTGAGTAAGTTTCTGATGAGGGAAAAGTTCAAGATGCTCTCCCTTGGAACTGTGCTGCCCTACCTCCACCAGGGAGATTGGCTGTGCCCCTTAGACCTAGAGGATGCATATGCCCACATCCTGATCCACCCCACCCACAGACAGTACCTACGGTTCGTGGTAGGAGGGGAGAGCACTACCAGTACAGGGTACTTCCATTCGGCTTGGCCTCCTCGCCCGGAGTCTTTACAACTTGCCTGGCGGTTGTGGCCACCTATGTGCCCCTACAAGCGACCTTTGTCTTCCCCTATCTGGATGACTGGCTCATCAGAGGCAGCATGGCCTTCGAGGCCAGCTAGACTGCAGGGCGAACAATCTGCCTCCTGCAGTACCTGGGGTTCGTCTTCAACAAATCCCACCTCTCTCCAGTCCAAAACCTGGAGTTCATAGGCGCCCAGCTGGACACATTACAGGTCAAGGCCTCCCTTCCAAAGGAGAGAGCACTTTGCCTCGTGCAGCTAGCGAGAGAGGTACAGACTCACTGGTCAGTAACAGCTTGCCGCCTCCTCCAGTTGCTGCGCCACATGGCCTCAACAGTTCACGTCACGCCCCTAGCCCACTTGCACATGCAGGTGGCCCAGGGGTGCCTCCGCTCCCAGTGGACCCAAGCCACGGGCAGGTTACGCAGCAGGGTCAGAGTCACCCACCAACTGGCGGACTCCCTCAACTGGTGGCAGTCCCTACGCCACCTCCAGGAGGGAATGCCATTCCAGGCACCTACACCACAGATGGTCCTAATCACGGACGCCTCCCTTCTGGGTTGGGGAACACATTGCGGAGACCTCCGCACTCAAGGTAGCTGGTCGCAAGAGTCGCCGCTCTGGCAGATCAACTTCCTGGAACTCGGGGGCCCTTTTCCTACCCCTGCAAACATTCTGCCACCACCTGTGCAACCGTCCTGTGGTGATCCAGATGGACAACCAAGTTGCCATGTTCAGTTCGTACTCCCTCAATGCTCCTATGATCGGTATACCTTCCAGGCCAGCCCAACTGCTTGGCAGACAAGCTCAGTAGTGTCCTCCACCCAGACGAATGGTGTCTGCACCCCAAGGTGGCACAGCGACTGGGGCAGGCCTGAGATGTATCTGTTTGCCTCCACAGACAGCACGCAGCTGCCCTGCTTCTGCTCACTCCAGCTGCACCCGGAGAGAGTAGCAACAGATGCCTTCCTGATCCTGTGGTCTGAGGACCTCCTCTATGCCTTTCCATCAGCTCCACTAGTGGCCAAGACCCTCTTCAAAATCCAGAGCAAGCGGGCATTAGTGATCCTGACCCCCCCCAGATGGGCCTGGGAACCCTTGTTTCCTCTGCTGCTCTCCGTCGGTGGCACTCCTGGTCCCACTGGGTCGGGATCTGGACCTTTTGTCCAAGTAGAAGGGGTCGTTAGCGTTGACGGCATGGCACTGAAATGGTAGCTTTGGCTTCTTTCAATTTCCAAAGAGATTCTGTTGGCCTCAAATGGAGGAGATTCTTTGTCTGATGTGCAGAGAGAAGGGAGAACCCTTTCTTCTGCCACGTTCAACTAGTGCTACAATACTGCACCTCTCGCACGCTGGCCTAAAGTCTAATTCGGTGAGGGTACACCTGAGCAGCATAGCCGTTCGCCATCACCCTGTAGAGGGAAAATCCCTCTCAAACCAGCCCCTAGTCTCCAGGTTTCTCCAGGGCCTCCTATTATCGAAGCCCCCATCTCTGCCCTCCGGCAGCAGAATGGGATATTAATGTGGTGCTCTCCAACTCACCCAGCTGCTGTTCGAGCCCCTGGCCACCTGCCATCTGAGATGCCTCTCCTGGAAAGTATTTTTTTCTGGTGGCCATCACGTCCGCTCAGAGTGAGCAAACTCCAGGCCTTGGTGGTGGATCTGCCATATACAAGGTTCTATAAGAACAGGGTAGTGATCCGCACACATCCCAAATTCCTCCCCAAGGTGATAACCCCTTTCCACCTCAACCAGGAGGTGGTCCTTCCCACCTTTTTCCCATGGCGGCAGGGAGAACTTATCTTGCATATGTTAGAATGCAAGTGGGCCCCATCCTTCTACCTGCAGAGGACACAGGCCCCCAGCTCTTTGTATAATATCGGAAACAAAGCGGACTTTGTCCATGTGGGTGGCAGACTCCATTGCCCTTGCCTATGAGTGAGCGGGCCTCTCCCTTGAGCACCGGATCACTGCACAATGCGCGCGGACTATGGCAACGTCAGTGGCCAACCTCCGCTCAGTGCTGGTGCTGGAAATCTGCAGGGCCGCCACATGGGGCTTCAATTCATACATTTGTGGCTCATTACTGCCTGGAGAGTGAGTCCTACAGGGGCATTGCCTTCGGACAGACAGTACTCCGTAATATTTTCGGTGTGTAGGCAACTCCTGCCCTCCGACCCTTCTGTGCTCAGGCTACTGGAGTGATAGTGTTGCTTGACTCTAGGGTCTTGCAGAGTCTCAGTGGGGACTCATCTTCTGCAACTCACGGCTACCCGTTGGGTCGCTGGTGGTACTGTTGTGGTTCGGTCCTTGGCAGCCTGGAGCTAGGTAGTCCTGTATGTGAAGACTGACTTCCTGTTTGTTCATGGAGAAAGTGTAGATCTCCAGAACAAGCAGGAATATAGTCTACACATATGGGTGACATCGGGTACTGACAGAGCCTGTGCGGAAAGCTCCCCAGCTACCTGCTTTCCCAATTCCCTCTACTCAGTTCTTCTTTTTCCATTGAGCCAATAGGTCACTACCCTATCACCACAGAAAAGAATTGCTAAAATCTTTTTCATAACTGTTCTGCCTGACTGCACTAGTATCGTTCGATACTACTCCCTTCAAACTTTTTTTCTTTCTTCAAAAAAACCCCCAAAACTTTATTTTTTTCCTTTTCCCTCGGGGCCTTCTGCCCCTTGGGCCTTGCCCACCATCTTAGGATGGAGAAACCCTCCAGCGGTTTCAAAAAATGCACCAAGTGTTCCAGCAGAAATCTTGACTACCAACAAATGCGACTGGTACTTGAAATGTCTTGGTCCTGACCATATTCCCCAGGACTGTTCCCTCTGCAAGCAGTTGACGAAAAGGGGCCTAGGGAACAGGGCCAAAACGTTTGAGAAACTCTTCCCTTCAGACTCATCTTTGGCCTCTCCTTCTTCCAGAGCTTCATCCTGCTCTACTGGAGGTAAAGCATTCCAAGGAATAGAGGCACTCAGGGAAAAAGACTAAGAGAACCACGTCTCCAGAAGATAAGTCAAAAACCCCTCGGAGAAACTGAAGGAACAGAGAGAGGGGTCCAAAAATACCTCGGGGAAAGTCTCAGGACTCCAGAGAAAAGATCCTGTTTGACTCACCGGGAATCGTCCAGGACTTCCTCTGATTCTGGTCATAGGTCCAGACATCTCCGGCGGGAGGACTTTTCCTCCAAACCCTTGATGTGGATTTTGGAGGCACTCAAGGCCTCAGTCTCTGGAGAGCCCCCGATGCCTTGCTCTGGTACGGTGGCTCCCAGCCCCGTTCTTTCAGACGCAGGTTACTTCTCTGGATCAGCGTATGCTGTCCTTGGAAAGGACCATAGCGGCTCATCTCCAGGAACAAGCAGGAATGTAGTCTTCACATATGGGTACCGTCGGTACCAACGGAGCCTGCGCGGGAACGCTCCCCAGCGTCCAATAGGAATGCTTTTGGGAGCATCCCTCAGCACATGCCTGCTGCCTTCCCACCTTTCCAACTGTCCCTCTTCAGTTCTTCGTTTTCCGCGGAGCCGACAAGATCTATTCCCTGTCACCGCAGAAAATTCCATCTTTAAATTTCTTTCTTGTGGCATCCAATCCTCCAGGTCGTGAATGCAGGACTCTGGATGCTTTTGGACGCAGGACTTTTCAAGCTTCCATGCTTTCAGCTAGGATCAGTTCATATATCCTATATATGGGAATGTTCCTCAAAGAAGTCACAGGAGACTTGGAACTTAATGAGCCCATTTCTCCCAGATGATAGGAGACAAGATTTTCTTGCTCTAGTTAAGCATGCTCAGGATGTCTCCAAGTTTGTCAATCGTGCAGCCTTCGACTGCTTCGAATGCATTAGCAGAACTTCTGCTATTGCCATTGGCGCACGACGGATTGCCTGCCTACAGGCATCAGACTTGGAGACTTGGGTACAGGACAAGTTAGGCAACATTCCTTGCACGGGGGAGAATCTCGTCGGCAAGAACTGGCAGGAAAAGGCTAACAAGTTAGATGCTGACAGTTCTACCTTAGATAGATTGTCAAAGTCTACAGCCACTACAGCCAAAAGGAAGCCTTATAAAATACCCTCTTTAAGCAAAAAGAGGAAGTTTTATCCTTCCTATACCCAGCAGAGTCAGACTCCAAGTCAGGCTGCCCAAAAGGGACAAACTAGACAGCAAAAGAAACCAAAAGGCCCAAGAGCCCAACCAGCTCTCCAGGTTCAGCCCCCTCAAGGGCTTTGACTCTTTCCTAGAGAGTTTTGCCTTCCTGCCTCTGAGGGGTCCCCAACCCCCAATATTACGGGCAGGTTATGCCACTTTGTCAACAGATGGCATCAGATAACAACAGAAGAGTGGACTTTGTCCATTGTAGGAGAGGGGTACAAACTTCATTTTCACAGCATACCCCCTCCTACAATTCTGAAGCAATTCAATTCACAAACCTCTGCAGACAATCTGCTAGATCACGAGGTCTCCACACTTCTTGCCCAAGGGGCAATAGAGGAAGTACCCATTTTTCAACAGGGGGCAGGGTTCTACTCCCCCTATTTTCTTATTCCAAAGAAAACATGGGGACACAGACCCATTCTAGACCTCAGAGAATTGAACAAATATCTGTTTCGAGAAAAATTCAAAATGATTTCTCTAGGAACTCTTCTGCCATACCTTCAAAGCCAGGACTGGCTTTGCTCTCTAGACTTAAAGGATGCATACACTCACATTCTCATCCATCCAGATCACAGGAAATTTTTACATTTCCTTGTCAGGGGAAGACATTTCCAGTACAAGGTTCTTCCTTTTGGTCTGGCTTCAGCACCAAGGGTCTTCACGAAATGCATGGCAGTGGTAGCTGCATTTCTACGAACCCTGGGGATTTTCGTCTTACCTTACTTAGACGACTGGCTCATTCGGGCCTCCACAGCTGCAGAGGCCAGCACTGTACTGTCCCGTACAATGCGAATCCTCCAATACTTGGGATTGGTAATAAACTTCCTGAAATCTCAACTAGTTCCTTCACAATGCCTAGAATTCATAGGAGCCTGTCTGGATACCAGACAGGCAAGGGCTTTCCTTCCACAAGCCCGGTGTCTTCGCATAATGCAGCTAGCTTCCCAAGCAGCAGGCAAATCCTCCCTCACTGCTCGGGAGCTACTGCAGTTACTGGGACACATGGCATCCACAGTCCATGTAGTCCCATACGCTCGCCTCCACATGCGAGCAGCTCAGTGGACACTCTACACACAGTGGACACAGGCCATTTGTCGGACAAAATAACAATCTCTCAGCAACTAATTTTGTCCCTCCAATGGTGGCAATCACTAGAAAATCTGACAGTGGGGTCTCCTTTCCATCAACCCTTCTTTCAGGCCACCCTAACAGATGCATCACAGGTGGGTTGAGGAGCACACCTGAATCATCTCTCTACCCAGGGCACCTGGACTCCTATCACCCTTACTGCTGCCTAGGGAAGTGGAGGACGTGGTCTTGGCCTCCAGGAGGCAGTCCACCCAGAAATCTTATGCCTTCAAGTGGTGTAGGTTCTCCACCTGGTGTGCTCAATGCAAGGAGGATCCTTTCTCATGCCTGGAACCAGTGGTGCTGCACTATTTGCTTCACCTTTCTAACCTAGGCCTTAAATCCAACTCTATTAGGGTCCATCTCAATGCTCTCTCAGCGCACCACTCACCGGTGGAGGACCAGTCTCTTTCAAGCCACCCTTTGGTGACTCGCTTGCTCAGAGGCCTGCTTTTGCTTAAGCCTCCGGTTCGTCCACCTGCCCCTCAGTGGGATTTGAATGTGGTCTTGCAACAGCTTACTTGCCCACCATTTGAGCCTATGGCTACTTGCCCTTTGCATTTTCTCTCCTGGAAAGTGTTGTTTTTGGTGGCTCTTACCTCAGCAAGGCGAGTGAGCGAGTTTCAAGCCCTGATGTCAGATGATGCACTAGGTTCTATAGGAACAGAGTAGTCTTGCGGACTCACCCTAAGTTCCTTCCAAAGGTTGTCTCCTCCTTCCACCTCAATCAGGAGGTGGTTCTTCCGACTTTCTTTCCCAGGCCGCATGTCAGCCGGGCTGAGATGGTCTTGCATACCTTGACTGTAGAAGGGCGTTGTCCTTCTACCTTGATCGTACGCAGGGACACTGAAGGGCTGTACAGCTCTTTGTCTCTTTTGACCCTAATAAGCTGGGGTTGCTTGTCTCCAAGCATACCTTGTCCATCTGGGTAGCAGACTGTATCGCCTGGGCGTACAGGGCAGCCGGCCTCTCGTTGCAGGGTTGAGTCACGGCCCACCGTGTTAGGGCAAAGGCTGCGTCAGTGGCTCATCTCCGCTCTGTTCTGTTGGCAGACATCTTCAGGGCTGCTACTTAGTCTTCAAGCCAGACTTTTGCGACCCACTACTGCCTCGAAAGGGAGTCCCGCAGGGACAGTGCTTTCGGGCAGGCGGTATTCCGTAATCTCTTTGAGGTATAGGCAGCTCCTACCCTCCGGCCCTGGTGTTGGGCTACCGGACAGGGGCGATATCAGAGAAGATTCTTTTCGCACATGCTGGGGCTCTAGAGGGAGCTCATTTTTCAGCTTTGGGTCCACGGTAGCCTTAAGCTGGGGAGTCCCATATGTGAGGACTGACTTCCTGCTTGGTCCTGGAGAAAGCGTAGTTACTCACCTGTAACAGGTGTTCTCCAGGAGCAGCAGGAATCAGTTCTCACAACCCTCCCTCCTCCCCTTGGCGTTGCGGTCATATATATTTCATTTTTGGTATTTTGCTGTCTTAGCTATGTCATCAGACTGAGCAAGATGGCACCCTTGGGCGGGAAGGGAAAGCTGGGGAAATGCTCCGCACGAGGGCTCCGTCGGAGCTGACGTCATCCATATGTGAGGACTGTCCTAATTCAGACGGACAACTAGGTGGCTATGTTCTACGTGAACAAGCAGGGAGGCACAGGATCCCGACTCCTGTGCCTGGAAGCACAAGCTCTCTGCTCCCGGGCTATCAATCAGGACATGACCCTCAAGGCGGTCTACCTCCCTGGCCAGGAAAACTACCTGGCAGACAGGCTAAGCAGACTCCTGCAGCCTCACGAGTGGCATTTGGATCCTCGGGTAGTCCAACAGATCTTTCTGAAGTGGAGACTTCCAACCATGCATCTTTTTGCCAGTCTGCTGAACAGGCAACTATCCAAGTTCTGTTCCAGACAATCGCATCCTCTGAGGGCAGCGGCAGATGCATTCCTGATCCCTTGGTCAGAGGGCCTGCTGTATGCGTTTCCTCCCACACCTCTGGTGGCCCGGACGCTATTCAAAACCCAGCAGGACCGAGCCACTGTGATCCTGATAGCCCCCAGGTGGCCCAGGCAGCCGTGGTTCCCTCTTCTTCTGCAGTTGGCAGTGGATGCTCCACTTCCTCTGGGGCTGCAACCCGTCCTTCTGACTCAGGATCAGGGGTCCCTCTTACATCCCAACCTCAAATCCCTCAATTTGATGGCCTGGCTGCTGAAAGGGTAGTCCTTGCTCCCTTGCTCCTACCAAAGGAAGTTGGAGAGGTGGTGTTGGCCTCCAGAAAGCATTCCACTCGGAAGGCCTATGCTCTGAAGTGGCGTACGTTTTCCACTTGTTGTTCTCAACAGCAGGAGGATCCCTTCTCCTGCTCGGTCCCAGTGGTGCTGCAGTACCTGCTCCACCTGTCTGACCTGGGACTTCAGTCCAACTCTGTCCGGGTCCACCTCAATGCCCTCTCTGCTCTCCACTCGTCGGTGGATGGACATGTTACCCATGACTGAAGTGGTATTTAAAGGTGCGGAAGAATTGAAGGAAATATCGATACATCGGGAAGATGTCTTACAACTATTAGATAAACTGAAGAGTAGCAAATCACCTGGGCCGGACGGTATACATCCAAGGGTGTTGAAAGAACTGAAATATGAGATTGCAGACCTGCTATCAGTAATCTGTGAACTTTCATTAAAATCATCTCTAATACCTGAAGATTGGAGGATCGCCAATGTAACACCAATTTTTAAAAAGGGTTCCAGGGGTGATCCGGGAAACTACAGACCGGTGAGCCTGACGTCAGTACCAGAAAAAATGGTAGAAACCATCATAAAGAATAAAATTACTCAGCATGTAGATAGTCACAACCTAATGGGAGACAGCCAACATGGCTTTAGACAAGGAAGATCTTGTCTTACTAATCTGTTATGTTTTTTGAAGGAGTGAATAAACAGGTGGACAAAGGTGAGTCGGTTGATATTGTGTATCTGGACTTTCAGAAAGCCTTTGACAAGGTCCCTCATCAGAGACTTTTGGCAAAACTAAAGAGTCATGGGATAGGAGGCAGTGTACTATTGTGGATCAGGAACTGGTTAAAAGATAGAAAGCAGAGGGTAGGGCTAAATGGCCAATTTTCCCAATGGAGAAAGGTAAATAGTGGTGTACCCCAGGGATCTGTGCTGGGTCCGCTGCTTTTTGACATATTCATAAATGACCTGGAAAGTGGAATAACGAGTGAGGTGATCAAATTTGCAGATGACACAAAACTATTTAAAGTTGTTAAAACCCAAGAGGATTGTGAAAAATTGCAAGAGGATCTTGATAAATTGGAAGACTGGGCATCAAAATGGCAGATGAAATTTAATGTGGACAAGTGCAAGGTTATGCACCTAGGGAAGAATAACCCAAACTATGGTTCCACGATGCAAGGTTCCACATTAGGAACCACCACCCAGGAAAAAGATTTAGGCGTCATTGTGGATACCATGTTAAAACCCTCGGCCCAGTGTGCAGCGGCGGCCAAGAGAGCAAATAGAATGCTAGGTATGATAAGGAAAGGAATGGAAAATAAAACAAAAGATGATATAATGCCTCTATATCGTTCCATGGTGAGACCGCACCTTGAATATTGTGTGCAATTCTGGTCGCCGTATCTTAAAAAGGATATAGCGATTTTAGAAAAGGTTCAGAGAAGAGCCACCAAAATGGTAAAGGGGATGGAAGGATACTCCTATGAAGAAAGGCTAAAAAGGTTAGGGCTCTTTAACCTGGAAAAGAGACGGCTGAGGGGAGATATGATAGAAGTCTATAAATTAATGAACGGAGTGGAACGGGTAAACGTAGATCGATTGTTTACATTATCAGAATATAGAAAGACTAGGGGACATGCAATGAAGCTACAGGGTAAACTATTTAAGGCTAATAAAAGAAAATATTTTTTCACTCAACGTGTAATCAAACTCTGGAATTTGTTACCGGAGGATGTAGTAAAGGCTGTTAGGGTAGCTGGGTTTAAAAAAGGTTTGGACAAGTTCCTGGAGGAAAGGTCCATAAACCATTATTAAGAAGTGACCGAAGATATCAATGCTTGACCCAGTACAAGCATTGTGGAACTTGTTTCTCTTGGGGAAACTGCTAGGTACATATGACCTAGATTGGCCACTGTTGGAAACAGAATACTGGGCTTGATGGACCTTGGTCTGACCCAGTATGGCATATCTTATGTTCTTATGTTCAATCCCTCTCGGGCCACCCTCTGGTGTCCCGCTTCCTCAGAGGCCTGCTTCTGCTCAAGCCTCCTAACAAAGTACCAAGCTGTGCTGAAGAAAAGAAAAATATATATTTTTTTTTTTTAAAAGAAAGAAAGAGAGACCGGCAGTACCGGTTTCAGAATGGGGAAGGCAGGTACGCGGTCTAAAGAAAACAATAAAATCAACAATTTCTTCAGCGGTGACAGGAACACGACCTGCTGGCTCCGCGGAAAAAAAGAAACTGACGAGAGCTGGTCAGGAAGGCGGGAAGGCAGCGCGCATGTGCAGTGGGAGGCCCCAAAAGCTTTTAATCTGAAAAGCTGGGGAGCTTTCCCGCGCGGGCTCCGTCGGTGCCGACGTACCCATATGTGATGACTAATTCCTGCTGTTCCCAGAGATCACCTGTTACAGGTAAGTAACTGTGCTTTATGTTCTTATGTTCAATCCCTCTCGGGCCACCCTCTGGTGTCCCGCTTCCTCAGAGGCCTGCTTCTGCTCAAGCCTCCTAGGCGTGTGAGTGAGCTTCAGGCCCTGGTCTCGGATAGACCGTATACCAGGTTTTATAAGAACAGGGTAGTCTTGAGGATTCATCCTAAGTTCATTCCAAAGGTAGTGTCCTCCTTCCACCTCAACCAGGAGGTGGTACTTCCGACGTTTTTTCCCAGGCTGCACGCCAGTAGGGCCGAAACTGTCTTGCATACCCTGGATTGTAGAAGGGTGCTGTCCTTTTTCCTGGAACGTATGCAGGGCCATAGAAGGGCTTCTCAGCTCTTCGTTTCCTTTGACCCTAATAAATTGGGGTTGCCTGTCACTAAGCATACGTTGTCCATCTGGGTGGCGGACTTTATCGCCTGGGCATACAGGGCAGCCGGCCTCTTCCTGGAGGGTTGAGTTACAGCCCACCGAGTCAGGGCGAAGGCTGCATCAGAAGCTCACTTCCGCTCTGTTCCGTTGGCAGACATCTGCCGGGCCGCTACATGGTCTTCAAGTCAGATGTTTGCGGACCACTACTGCCTCGAGAGGGAGTCCCATAGGGACAGTGCTTTCGGGCAAGCGGTACTCCGTAATCTCTTTGAGGTTTAGGCAACTCCTACCCTCCGGCCCTGGTGTTGGGCTACCGTTCAGGTGTGGTCTCAGAGAAGATTCTCTCACTGTTGCTGAGGCTCTAGAGGGAGCTCTATTTTTCAGCCTGGGTTCCTGGTAGCCCAGAGCTAGGGAGTCACCCATATGTGAGGACTGACTTCCTGCTTGGTCCTGGAGAAAGAGTGGTTACTCACCTGTAACAGGTGTTCTCCAGGAGCAGCAGGAATCAGTCCTGACAACCCTCCCTCCTCCCCTTGGAGTTGCAGTTGTATATAGTTCATGTTCCTTTTTGTGCTGTCTTTTAGCTATGTCATCAGACTGAGCAAGATGGCACCTTTGGGCGGGAAGGGGACCGCAGAAGAGGAGGAATTATTCGATATGTCCCTTGGAATTTTACTGATATGGATAATATAGCTAGTGCCTTACCTCCTCTTAGTAATAGATAGACAGATGGTAGCTGATCTCACTAGAGTAAGGCTCTCTCTGTCCCAGGACCTCTTTTTTTCATCAGGTGCTTTACTTGCTTGTAAATGTATTAATGATGTGGATTGATATTGAAATTTGTACAAAAGTAAAGCTTGTGATGTTACAGACCTGATAAGATAAATAAACCTTTTTACATGCTTTTATGGTGGCACGAGCAATTTGTTTAAGGTCCTGTATATGTATGTTGGGGTCGAACACAAACAGCCAAAAACAAAAATAGAAAATCCCTAATTAGGGGAAGCCCAGAAAAGCCCCAACACCGCGCATGCGTGCCTGCATTCCCAAAGGCTTTCTTTGAAAGCTGGGGAAATGCTCCGCATGGGGGCTCCGTCGGCGCCAATGTCACCCATATGTGAGGACTGATTCCTGCTGCTCCTGGAGAACACCTGTTACAGGTGAGTAACCATTCTATTCCATCCACTCCGGTGCAACAGCTGGCGTCGGTCTTGTCTTTTACACCGATGCATTGTGCACCGAGTACCTAAGTATCGGTACTGGGCCCGGTATCAGTACAGACCATGGAACCTCCATGGTCTACACAACGATTATCCGAGGGTATCGAAGGTCATCAACCGCCGCTCAGGACACCATCTGCATTGGCAACACTTCCCAACATCGGATTCGGAAACTTCCGAGTCCAATCACCAATCCTTCTATTCCGATGATCTCCAAGACATAGTCGGAGCCCTCTCCACCATCCATTAATACTCACCATAAGTCCCCTCCTGAGGATATGTCCTTTCAGGAGTATATCTGAGACATGGTGGCTGGCCTTTCCATCCCGGCAGTGTCAGAACCGGAATCGAAAGCGAAGCCTCGAAAGAGGCCGCAATCCTCCCGGTACACTGGATCCTACATAATCTGACGCTAAGGATGTGGGAAAACCCCCTCACAGTTTCTCCCATAATTTGCCGGTTAGACACCATGGGTGCTGGAATCCCCCAGCTTCCAAAAACCACAACTTCCACTCCATTCTATGGTAGTGGAATCAGCGATGCGACGTATAAAAAGTGGGAAAAATCATGTATCCATTCCTCCAGGCAGGGAATCGAGGAACCTCGATTCCTTTGCCTTTCGCTCCTTCCAAGCATCGATGCTATCCAGTAGGATAAATTTGTACATCCTTTACATGGGAATGTTCTTAAAGGAGCTTAATAAAGACTGGGAGGGATTTCTCCCTTCAAGAGGAGAATCATTCAGCTTTCCAGGTTGTTCTGGCTCACAGTCAGAATGTTTCAAAATTTGTGAATAGAGCTGCTTTTGATGCCTTTGAGTCATCAAGCAGGATTTCCTCTATTGCCATTGGGGCAAGGCGTCTGGCTTGGCTCCAGGCTTCTGACTTGGAACAGTGGGTGCAAGACAAATTGGGCAACATTTCCTGCACTGGTGAAAACCTGTTTGGGAACAACTGACAGGAGAAAGCGGGAAAGCTAGAGACATACAACACTCAAAAGGCTCTCCAGAAAGATTTCTGATCCTTCTAAAAAGAAGACACCTAATAAGAAACCTTTCTACCCCAAAAAGAGGAGATTTTATCCTTCATACTCCCAGCTAGCCTATCAGGCCCAACAAAAACAACAGGGCCCTAAACAGGCTAAAAAGCCCAGGCTAGCCAAGCCACAACCAGCCACTCAGCCATTTCCTGCCACATCGTTTTTGACTCCTACATATGGAACACGGCCATCCTTCTCCTTCATGTACCAGAGCTCACCACCATCCCAGGAAGACTTTCATTTTGCTCAGTAGGGACATTCCATCACCACGGAGCAGTGTACTCTCAACATAATCCAGAGAGGCTACCAATTAAATTTCCAAGAGCTTCCTCCTCCCCATTTCAAGGGAAAGCTTCATTCCAAACTTCCTCTGGATACACTGTTCACGCAAGAGATAAACATTCTCCTTTCCCAAGGAGCTGTAGAACCAGTTCCAACAAACCAACAGTTCAAAGGCTTCTACCCCCCCCCCCCCTACTAACTCATTCCAAAGAAGTCAGGAGGCTACAGACCCATTCTCGACCTCAGAGAACTGAACAAATTCCTTGTCAAGGAGAAATTCAAAATGATCTCTCTGGAAACCCTCCTTCCCTACCTACAGGAACAAGACTGGCTTTGTTCCCTAGACCTCAAAGAGGCCTACATGCACATCTTGATACATCCAGACCACAGACAATATCTTCACCTATCAGGGCACCCATTACCAATACAGGGTCCTTCCTTTCGGTCTGGCATTCACACCAAGGATCTTCACAAAATGCATGGCTGTTGTAGCAGCTCATCTTCGGAGCAGTAAGGTCTTCGTCTTCCCTTACTTAGACGTCTGACTTATAAACTTCCCAACGTCCCAACTCACTCCAACACAAAGGTTGGAATTCATAGGGTCCGTTCTGGACACAATACGGTTCAGAGCCTTTCTCCCTCTGGATCGCATGAACAGGTTAATGCAACTAGCCATCAACATGCGCCAACAACAGACAGCTTCGGCTCGCTGTTTTCTGTCCCTCCTGGGTCTCATGGCCTCCACAGTGCACATGTTTCTTATGCAAGACTTCACATGCGTCAATCACAGTGGACCCTTTCAACCCAGTGGACCCAGTCCACAGGGGCCTTCGGGATGTCATCCATATTACACCACCCATGGCCCAATCTCTCCTGTGGTGGTGCACCCCAGCAAACCTTATCATAGGGTTGCCTTTTCAGACACCCTTATCTCAGCATATGCTGACAACAGATGCCTCCAAGCAGGGCTGGGGAGCATATCTGGATTCTTTAGCCACACAAGGCCTGTGGACAACCCAAGAATCCATGCAGTAGATAAATCTACTCGCGTTTCAGGCAGTTGCAAATGCCCTCAAGGCCTTCCAGCACCACACCTCAGTCAGATCCTAGTCAGGACAATCAGGTGACTGTTTTATATAAACAAATAGGGGAGGATGAGCTCCCTACCCATATGTCAAGAAGCCTGCAAGCTCTGGGAGTTCGCCATCCTCCACCACATGCACCTCCAGGAGAATCCAATCTCCTAGCAGACAAACTGAGTCGGATCCTGCAACCCCACAAATGGTCTTTAGACCCAACATCAGTAGCAAAACTGTTCCACTTATGGGGAGCACCAGTGATAGACCTCTTTGCCGCTCCTCAGTTCTGCTCCAGAGTTCCATCCAGACTCAGCCTGGTGTCAGATGCCTTTATGATCCACTGGGGTCAGGGACTCCTCTGTTCGTTTCCACCCTTTCCCCTCATCTTGAAGACCCTCCTCAAACTACAAGCAGACAAGGACTCTATGATTCTCATAGCCCTACATTGGCCACGCCAACCCTCGTTTCCTTTTCTACTTCATCTGACGGAAACATCACTAATTCCACTAGGTTCCAGGCCTGGCCTCCTATTTCAAGACAACGGCGCACTTCTCCATCCCAATCTGCAGTCCCTTCAACTGACTGCATGGCTGCTGAAAGTGTAATCTTCTAGGACTTGCCATTGTCTACTCTTGTGAAACATATTCTCCTATCCTCCAGTAAGCTCTCCACCAGAAAGACCTGTTCTTTCAGATGGCATAGATATGCTTCATGGTGCTCTCAGAATGGTCACGAACCATTTAAAGCATCAATACCTACGCTCCTCCAGAATATTTTGCATTTATCTTTTCTGTGTCTCAAGACGAACTCCTTGCGAGTGCACCTTAGTGTTATCTCAGCTTTCCATAAGTCTGTGGAAGGCAGACTCATCTCCACAGCTCTTCTGGTAGCACATTTTATGAGGGGTTTTCTCCTCACTAAACCACCCATCCGGCCACCACCAGTGGCTCTCATTGTGGTACTAGCTCAACTTCTTAAACCACCGTTTGAACCCTTAGCAACCACACAGCTCCAATACTTATCCTGGAAGATATTGTTTTTCATTACCTTGACATCGGCCAGGCGTATTAGTGAGCTTCAAGCCTTAGCGGCTCATGCTCCATATACACGTTTTCATCATGACAAGGTCATCCTTCGGACACCCCCCCCCACACACATGCACACACTTTCTTCCAAAAGTAGTATCACCTTTCCATCTTAGTCAGTAATCCTACTGGTCCTTTTCCCAAGACCTCACACTTCTCGTGCAGAAGCCACCCTACATATACTTGACTGTAAGGGGGCTCTAGCCTTCTATCTCCAGAGTGCTGAGAACATTAAGAAGTCCTCCCAGCTCTTCATCTCCTTTGATCCTTCTCACCTGGGTCTTTCAGTGACCAAATGTACACTATCCAAATGGATAGTAGACTGTATTTCTTTCTCATTCAACCAAGCAGGTCTATCCCTCATGGGACATGTTACTGCTCATAATGTCAGAGCAGTGGCAACCTCTGTGGCTAACTTCCGGTCAGTAGCCATTGACGAGATTTGCCAAGCTGCTATATGGTCCCGTTTCCATCCCTTTGCAGCCCATTACTGCTTGGACAAGGACTTCTGCCAGGATGCAGTCCTTGGCCAGGCGGTCCTTCAGCATCTCTTTGGAACGTTAAAACAAATCCTACCCCCTGCCCACTTCTTGCCAGATATCCTTGGCAGGGAAGTCTAAGTCCAAATGACCTTGTCGGGCTTTCTGACCGGGTTCAACTCTTCAGAGATCTGGGAACTAGGGAGTCCGATATGTGAAGACTATATTCCTGCTTGTTCCTGGAGATAGCATAGTTACTCACCTGTAACCGGTGATCTCCAGGAACAGTAGGAATTTAATCTTCACAAGCCACCTTCCTCCCCTTGGAGTTGTAGGGTTATTTTTATTTTGTTTTTTGTTTTTCCACTCCTTTTCTTCAGCTACAAACTCCACTGAGAAGAGGGAGTTGGGAGAGTGGGAAGGCAGCAGCACAAGCACAGTGGATTGCTCCCAAAGGCTTTTCTATTGGTAACTGGGGAGCTTCTCGCACGAGCTCAGTCAGTGCCCAATGTCACTTGTATGTGAAGAATAAATTTCTGCTGTTCCTGGAGATCATCTGTTACAGGTGAGTAAGTACTCTTTACTCACCTGTAACAGGTGTTCTCCAGGGACAGCAGGAATCAATCCTCACAACCCTTCCTCTTCCCCTTGGAGTTGCCTCCCTACATTGTTTAAGTCCTTTTTGCTATGTCATCTGAAGCAAGATGGCACCCTTGGGTGGGCAGGGGACCAAGCATGCATGGTAGCATTTCCAAAGGCTTTCTGTGAAATCTGGGGAAATGCTCTGCGCAGGCTCCGTCAGCGCCGATGTCACCCATATGTGAGGAATGATTCCTGCTGTCTCTGGAGAACACCTGTTATAGGTGAGTAACTATGCTTTCCTTCCAGCCCAAGGTCTAACAATAGCAGTAATATCTCATAGCCTATCTTAGTGGAAGTGGCTCATCTGACTGAATGACTCTTCTGCCTGAGCAGTGTCTCCTCTAGCAGCCTAGGTTTGCCACAACCAAGGTATATCCTGGGTCAATGACCAGAGTGAACTCAAATTTGTAGGCACCCAGGCAACCTTGATACCTGTGGATTTTCCTCTCCTTGGTAAGAGGAGGATGATCACTGATTTGGGGAAAAAGCAAACCTCAAATTAGTAATCTTAAATTCACGACAATGGCCAATAAGTTAGGTTTGTCCACAAGTTACATTGGTGGTGTGTGGTGGCAGTGATCAACAACTAACTATATTTATCACTGTTTCTAGGTTTCAAACAAAGGAGACCGTGTGGTGGAATGTCAATTGGAGACACACAATCGCAAAATGGTTACCTTCAAATTTGACCTTGATGGAGATAACCCTGAAGAGATTGCATCTATAATGGTGAGCTTCCCATCATATTGATCTCCTAAAATGTAAACACCTAGATAAATCAATGGCCCATGTTCTTGGTGTATGTTACACTTAAACGAGTTAATTTTACACAGTATCTCTTGTGGTAGACTGTTCTAAATGTATTGTTCTTGCAGTAAATAAGTCTATAGGTTGGTGGTAAGATACCAAGTGAAGTGTAAATGCGTAATCCCATCTTCTTTTCTTATAAGCCTGTTGACTGCACCTTCCTACAGTGTAAATCTATAGTTTCCTCAGGTGTCTTCAGCAAATTCAGTATATTATTCCATCTTAGAGAAATCTAGTCACTTTATAGGTGTTAAAGTAAATGTTTCCCTGTTATAAATGTGCCCTGCAGTTACTGACCTTTGAAGTTTATGGTTTTGAAAATAGTGTAAAATCAGGGCTCCCAGCTGTGTAAATTTGTTTAAAACTAGGTATGTGTACTCTGTGCTGGTGGTAATATCAGTTACATCTGGGTTTGTGATATTGCTGCAGTAATATCATACATGGAATTGCAATGATGTTACTGCAAGTCTTTTTATGTGCAGTAACAAATATTAAGCATCCACTATTGTAGTACTACATTAAAAACAAAAAGCGTTTTTAGAAACTCAGCTATTTCCAAACCACAGCTGCTTCTAATAAAAGATAAGTGCTGCTCTAACAGTAAGTTATTAAAAATAATCCTCAGTTAACCTGGTAGTTCAGCACCAAGGGTTGTGCTCTGCCATTTAGAAGACCTAGGTTTGATTCCCTGACCTGCCTCTCTTTGTCCAGTGATTAGTTATTTTTAGGGCCTATGATTTTTGTAGGGTTCCTGGTTTCCTGTTAAAGTATTGGTGGCCAAGGAAGGGTTACTAGGCTATGTCTGTTGGAAAAGCGAGAATAAGAGATTGGAGGGGGTGGGAAGGGAGGTATTTCCTGAGTAGTTGCAAATGAAGGCTTATGGTGCCTTAGCTTTTACTTGCACACCATAGTAGCCAAAGGCCTTACTGATTTAAACTAGAAACACAAAATTTACAAAAACAAATATTGGTAATCTTGTCTGGTCAAATCTTGATAAATCTCCAGGAACAAGCAGGAATGAGTCTTCACATGTGGGTATGTCGGCGCCGCCGGAGCCCGCACGGGAATGCTCCCCAGCATCCAATCAGAAAGCCTTTGGGAGCATCCCTCGCGCCTGCACGGTGACTTCCCGCCTTTCCCACTGCCTCTCCCCAGTTTTCGTTTTTCCACGGAGCCGGCAGGACGTACCTCCTGTCACCGCAGAAACGTTTTCTCTTAAATCCTTATTTTTTTGTTTTCTTGTGGTCGCGGCCGTTTTCCCACCGATACAGGCACCGCCGGTGCCTTGTTTTTTTCTTTTAACCACTTAGAGGTCTTTTTCTCCTCAAGTCCCTTCTGAGGCCTTCCAGGCCTTTCCAGCTTGGGTCCTGACCCTTTGTCCCCCGGTCCATCGGGCTTTAGGGTTGGGATAAGACCCTCTCTTTTTCGGGTATCCCTCGATGCTGTTTTTCCTCCTGAGGTGAGGACATAGATTTATTCTTCTCCCCAGGATCAGGTAACCCGCAAACAGTCTGTTAAGACTAGCCAATTCTTGACGGGTAAGTCTCATGCCCAGCATGACGACGGCTCCGGCCTTCCCCTCAAGACCCCTTTGGCAATAAAACCCCGGCGGGAGTCTTCAGGCTCCAAAGCATTCACGGGGTTTCAGGTTGTTCCTGGGGTTCGTTCCTCACAGAACATACCTGAGCCATGCTCGGGGGTGGTATCCGCTTCGAGCGGTGCCGATTCCCCGGCATCGGCTGTTTCACTCTTCGCCAAGGATCGTCAACTGGTGCCTTCGGGACCGATCGATTCGACCCAGACTGGCCTTCCTGCATCCCAGCCACAAGCGGGGTTAGTGCCGGCTTCGGACGGGGCCGATACCCCGGCATCGACGCCGGTGTGGAGTGCTCCGTTTGTCACTAGGGATCGTCATTTGGGGTCCTCGGTGCCTTCGATCGATATGACCCAGACTGACTTTCCTCTGTCCCAGCCAGCCGCGAGGTTGGTTCCGGCTTCGAGCGGCGCCGATGCCCCGGCATCGGTGTCGAGTGTTCCACTCTCCACCGGGGCTCGGCGTCGGGTATCCTGGGCCTCGGGGCCGAGCGATACGCCCCAGGTGGCTTTTCCTCTTGCTACGCCATGCTCGGAGGGGGTACCGGCTTCGGGCGGTACCTATACCTCGACATCGGCGCCGGTGTCGAGTGTTCCTCTCTTCACCAAGCGGCGTCTTCGGACGTCCTCGGCGCCTTTGGCGCCGATCAATGCGATTCCGATTAACTTTCCAGGATCGGCATCGCCGACACCACCACCGACGTCGGTGCCCTCTAGACGGGCGTCGATAACCTCGCTTGGTTCGATGCCCAGTCTAGAATCAATATCCAGTCTGGATGACTTGGTTCCGACGGTTTTCGGAACCGATCCTTGTCCCTTCCGGCTATGCAGTACGGTATCGATGTTGACTCCTGTAGTTCCATCGGTGCCTTCGATCCTTTCGATGCCTAGCTTGGAATCGATACCGGGAACCGACGATGCAGTACTAACTGCCTCGAATCGGAACTGTCGGTATCAAAGCTCTCTGGTTGCCTCTGTATCACTTCGGCAGCCGCCGCTGCCGGCTCCGAGGGCATTGCCGTCCCCGATGCCGGTGTCGGTGTCGGTATCGATGTCGACTCCTGCAGTTCCATCGGTGCCATCGATCCTCTCTATGCCTAGCTTGGAATCGATACCGGGAACCGACGATGCAGTACTAACTGCCTCGAATCGAAACTGTCGGTATCATTCTCCATCTAGCAGGATTCCTTTGGTGCACCAGTCCGGTAGGTCTTCTGGTGTTAAAGCTGATCATTCAACCTCAGCCTACCCAGGAATAGTTCCTCTGGGAGTTCCTTCTTTTCAGGAATTTCTCCTTGACATGGCAGACTTTCTTGCCATTCCTATTCCTGGCCCTACTCTTAACCAAGGTCCTGCAGAAAAAGCAACCATGATGCTTCCTTTACATCCTTCTTTGCAGGACCTTCTTCTGGGGATTTGGCAGTCACCTTTAAAGGTTCCCGCACCTTCTACAGCCATGCATGTTCTGTATCAGGTGCCCCCCTCTCCGGGGTTTCAGAAGAACCAACTTCCGCATCATTCCATTGTAGTGGAATCGGCAATGAGGAAGGTCAGAAGCAAGAAGAAGCATTCTTCTTCTCCTCCAGGTCGTGCATCTAAAGCACTTGATGCCTTTGGGCGTCAAACCTTCCTAACTTTCATGTTGGCTTCCAGAATTATTTCATATATCTTTTATATGAGTCTAACACTTCGGGAGGTCACAGAGAAATTATCTCTCTTGTCTCCTTTTTTGTCAGAACCTAAGGCCTCTGACTATTCCTTGCTTCTTAACCATAGCAAGAATATCTCTTGGTTTCTTTCTCATGCTTCTCTAGACTCTTTTGAGTCTGTTAGCAGGTCCTCTGCTATTGCCATTGGAGCACGTCGTACAGCCTGGCTGCAGGCTTCAGACCTGAGCAGATGGGCACAACATACACTGGGTAATTCTCCGTGTACTGGAGAAAATCTTTTCAATATCGAGGCTTTACGTCAGGTTGCTCAGTGCTCCACTGACTTTCCTAGTTCTGGAAACCATCCTAAGCCTTCTTTTTCCCCAGGATGTAGGAAATGTCCTACCAAACCTTCTTTCCCTAAGAAAAGAAAGTTTCATCCTCCTTCTGCCCATCCTCCAGATGTCCCCAAGCAAGGGACATCTCATCCTGGTCTGAAGTTCCCAGGCTCTCACCAGGATAATCATAGCCGTCAGCCATAGGCTCCTGTATGCTGCAGTCTACAATTAACTTCTTACCAGAAGTTTTTCTTCCAACTCTACACTGGGTTTTCTTTTCAGTATGCTTTTGTCCATGGGTCACAGTATTCTCCCTTTCTCATTGCTATAAAGGGAGATCACCACTATCCCATGATAGCTTCTGTCCCCACATGGACATTCTTTCCTTCTGCTGACTTACCATATGGTACGTCACCTTCAACCCCTCTCTTCCAGGGTTTCCCCTGCTTGAGTCGGTACCATACTGGAACGTCTCTCTCTCTTTCTTTCCAGTGTAGGCTTCCTGTTATCCTTCAATGCATGTTCTGGACAACTCCTCAGACAGGGCTGGAATATCCCCGCTCCCTTGGTCTGTCTTCTCCCTGTTTCATACAGGAGAATCCCCTCTGCTATCTTGTTCAGTTGCTGTGCGTGCCGGAGTTCCAGTGCGTACTTTAATGCTTCTGCACGCTGCTCTCAACTATCTGCGTGCTGACACTCACTGCAGGTTATCTTCTCCTGGCCATGTCCTTATCGAGGATGTGGCAACCTGTCGACTTCTGTCAGTCCCATCTCCTGCACGATGCTCTCTGCAATCGTCAGAGAGGCCTCCCACTATGGGCCCTTGCCATAGAGCATTGGACTTTGTCTCTGAGGGTCTTCCATATAATAGAAGAGGCTTATATAGTCATTCCATGGCTATCTAGATAATTATACCCTCTTGTCTTCCGTTGTGATGCCGAAGACAAGTTTGTTCTGCGTGAATGTCCAAGGTGCTCCCAATCTGGCAGGAATCCCCCCTTTTTCCTTACAGCTTGGCATTGTTTCTGCTCCACTTGGACAACGCATACTCTCTTACTGTACATGATACCCCTGAGTCCCTTGGCTGGGTCATCCTGGTATCTTGGTCTATGCGTTTTCTGTCCTTGGGACGCATCAGCAGCCTAAAGTGCTCCTGACGTGCTCTCCCCAGACTGATATTGTCCTCTGTTCTTCACGCAACTATACTGCTAATTCCATTGATCTGCATCCCTGTACCACAGAAATAGATTCTCTATACTCTTCGGGTGGTTTTCGCCCCCTACTTTTAGATGAAGTTCTTCGCATCACATTTCCCATGTGGATGTTTCTTCTGTGGCCCAGTTGCAGGCAGTATTGTTTTCCTGTATGTATGTGTCCTATGCATACATGTTTTTTGTACCCTGGGTGGGCATAAACCATGCCCATCTATATCTATATATAGCTATATATGTCACACTTGTCTAGACATATATATTCACATCTGTATTGATATGTATATAGTTTCATATATATATGTATATGTATGCGCTTTTTGGGAGATGGTCATAGCACCCTGTGTATTACCCACTATCTCCCTAACTGTCGGTACTAAAGTTTTTTTACTTTCTAAGGGGTCCAGACAGTCCGCTTGCCTATTATCATACGGCTCGGTAACTGGGTCCGGTTATGCTCACAATTATTGCTGTGGCGTCAACAGCTTCTATTTTTGTTATCCACCTCCTTATCTATGAGGTATCAAACTTCAATGTCTTCCTATTCCTTATTGGCTAGGAAAGACAGTGTACATCTTCAGTGTTCCGGAGTACCCTCCTGTTTTCCCTGGGAAAAGGGGTTTTTCCATACCTTCTCTTCCCTTCCGGACTGGGCTAATTCCAGATCGGTCAGTCTTCTTCTTTTAATCCTCAATGTTAATAACTCTGTGCCTAAAAGAGTTCACAGCTTTTTCACATAAAGCTTTCCATTGAAGACCTACCGTTCTTCTCCTGCTCCAGTTGACACCTGGGTCACCTGCCCATTCCAGATTTGGAACTTCATCCTCACTGCTGTGAAGTTCCCTTGAAGATTCCGCTACTGCGTCTACAGTACCTTCCATCACAGTTCTACTTCCTACAATCCAGTAGGTAAGCTCTATATGGTACTAGTTCATTAAATGCTTTAATGATACCTGACATGCATTCTAAAGACTCATCTCCCCTGTGGTCTTTAGTTTTTTGTTGTTCCTCTGCAACTCTTCTCTCCTCAACTCCTACCCCCCATCCCTCAGGGGATGCCGGGGATCCAGGTTGGGAAAATGCCGTCCTGTCCAGGGATACGCATTTTATGGGATCTCCCATGGCACCCTCAGCTAGGGAGTCCCCACATGTGAAGACTCATTCCTGCTTGTTCCTGGAGATAGCACAGTTACTTACCTGTAACAGGTGATCTCAGGGACACTGTTCCCTCTAAGCTGTGCGCGTGTGCGCGCGCACACACCTTGCCGAGCGAGCGCACATACTTTACAACAGAGCGCACAAAAATTACGGTTCTGATTCTGATAGAATACAACACAGATGTCTTAAAATTTTAAAGTTGTGATTGTAATTACTAGAAATTTTCCGCTTCATTTAGTAATCGTCTATTTTCATTTAATTTGATTAAAATCAATGTGGTGTACGTACTCTATTCTGACGTGTAGTCAAATTTTAAAGTATATAACTTCGAGTGTCGTTATGTGGCGCACAAAAATGTAACCTTCCTTCAAAAGCTGCACAGCTGATATTTTATGTGCACACAGCCTACAGAAAATTAGGGGGAACATTGCTCAGGGAACAGCAGGAATTAGTCTTCACAACCCTCCCACCTCACCTAGGAGTTGTATCTGTCTATTTCCTTTCCTCTTCCTCTCCTTCTGTCTCAGCTATGAAACTCAACTGGGGAGAGGCAGTTGGGAAAGGCGGGAAGTCACCGCGCAGGCGCGAGGGATGCTCCCAAAGGCTTTCTGATTGGATGCTGGGGAGCATTCCCGTGCAGGCTCCGTCGGCGCCGACGTACCCACATGTGAAGACTAATTCCTGCTGTTCCCTGAGATCACCTGTTACAGGTAAGTAACTGTGCTTTCTTTAACTTTGTTGCAATTCATATAAGTCTGAGTTTTTTTTCCTTCAGGTCCAAAATGAATTTATTCTGGCAACAGAAAGAGATTCCTTTGTAGAACAAGTCAGAGATATTATTGAGAAAGCAGATGAAATGTTGAGTGAGGATGTCTGTGTGGAGCCGGAAGGAGATCAAGGGCTGGAAAGCATGCAGGCCAAGGATGACATTTTTTACACAGAGTCCCAGGTACTGTATGAGAAAAGAACATATCTGCTAAGGCTAGCTTTCCTCTCTTCCCTCCCAAGTTACAATGCTATTCGTTGTTGATAAATTTTGGCATTATAGTCATCAAACTGATTGATTCAGTTAGAAGTGACATTATAGCACTTTTAGGAGTATTTTAATGCAGGACTCATCAAATCCTGGGTGTCATATCACCATGGTGGCTAGAAATTACTCCCTAGCATTTGGCATTTTGTTTTTGCCCCGTGTATATGTGCTTTTTTAAAATTGATATTGTGGAACCAGGAGCTGCTGCTTCACTGAACCATGCAGCTGTCTGAGTTTGGACTACGTGATGCAGAAACTCCCATGTTGGTCTTGAGGTCTCAAGTCTCATGAGACCAGTATGGTGATGTCTACACCACATGGTTGAAAATCGAAAACAGTGTCATGATGCAGTGAAGAGGAAGATCCCACTTTGGCAGTAATATACAGGAGCTGGCCTAATTGGGGTGAAGGGTGGAGGGAGGTGGCTACCTAGCTGTGCAGTAGCTTTGAGGTGTCGCTAGCTGGGGGGGGGGGGGGGCAGGAAAGGAATTTAGCTGTCTAAATGAGCAAAGGAGGGGGAATGGAGAGATTGGTGGACTGGCTGTCTTTTCCTGGGTGGTGATGCAAGAGAGGGAGGGGGTAATGAGAGACTGGGTAATGAGAGTTGGGGCAGGGGGGGGAGAGGATGAGAGCACGAGAGATCAAGTAGGGAGAGAAGCTCCTAGCTATGTATTTCTGCTAATGACCTGCAGGTAGTGCATTAAAGCCCAAATTTGCTCTCTTCCCTTAGACACAGAATGGAAAAACGAACCTTAGTAAATCAGATCTAAAAGGAGCTCTTGTAGACCTTTATATAGGGTATCTCTCTCCCCCACCCCACTCTTCAACTGTGGTGGGGTGGAGAGGAGGGAGGGGGGTGTATGGCAAAAGATCTCAGCCACTGGCTCGTAAATTGAAAGAAAACTTGTCTAGGCCTACTGTAATGGGTATTACAGTAATCTTTTATATAAGAAAAGGCACGCCAGTGTGCCATACAGGACTTTAAAGCATTTGTACTAGCAGAGTGAATTTCTGGTTATGAAAGTGACCTTAACCAAAAGACATGAATGTTTTGCCATTTACTAGAGCAGCAATTAAACTTCTGTTTCTGACTTTCTTCAGAAATTGGAGGGCGAGTTCCAGCGGCCAAATCCTGTCTCTTACTTGCCACAGTATATAGGTAAGCTGCAGATGACCTGTTCCTGACCTCCTGTTTTCTCTTGCACGCTGTATATGTATGTGTTTGTATTCAGCTCATTTCTGTACCATAGTAGTTCTAGGTGAGTTACATCCAGTTCTCCATGGACAAGCAGGGATTAGTCCTCATGTATGGGTGATATCCTCTAACAGAGCCCGCATGCGTATGCTCCCCCAGCTCCTATTGGAAGCTTTTGGGAAGTTTTGCCATGCCTGTGTGCCTCCTTTCCACCTGCTGCCACAGCGCCATCCTGAACCAATCTTTGTTTTTCTGTGGAGCCCATCGGATGTGTTAAGTTGTCTTTCCGTTTGGTAATTGAATCCCCCCTCCCCTTCCCCTAGGGGATCCTGCACTCTCCGATTAGCTCAGTTTTTCCTGCTGTCATGGTCTTCTCTCTTTTTCTTCTTATTTTTGCAATTTTTGTTCGTTCCTCTTTCATTTTTTTTTCTCCCGTGGCACCACCGTCTGCTTAGGTGCTAGTGCAACATCCAGGCCCTCCAACACTTTTAAACACTGAGCCATTTGATTTCGCCATGGCTATTTTTCCGGACGATTTGTCACAAAAACCACCCAGCGGTTTTAAAAAAGGTGTTCCCAGTGTTCAAGGACCATATCTGACACGGATATGCATAATTGGTGCCTTCAGTGCTTGGGACCCAGTCACAGGCCCTCTTCTTTAAATTTGCTTGCAAATGACAAAAAGAGGCCTCAAGAGTCGAGAAAAGCGGCACAACTCACTTTTTGGCACTCAGGAGTCCGATCCATCGGCATCGACTGTGCCAGTCTCAATGGCTTAAAAGGCTAAGGTACTCAGCAAGAACTAAATCCTGTGTACCTCCGTACCTAAAATCATTAATTGTACCTTTCTTCATCTGGCTTTTGGGCATAGTAACATGAATTTCGGTGCAATAGCAGGTAGCATTCTTAAGTGAATAGGAACCTGGTTTTGCTGCAATTTAATTTGGTGGCCAGGTTCATGGAAGGCTTGTGTGACACAAAGCCACCACTTCAAAATGTCAATTCCATGGGAACTCACTGTGGTTCTGAGTCAGGTCATAAAACATCAATTTAAGCTTAGGCATAAACAGATCCGAAATACTTATTGTGGAAGGTCCTTTTAATGGCAATAAATTCAGCCAGAGGTTAGTGAACTTCAAGCACTCATCTCCTATTCTCCATATCTGCAGTTTTTCCACAATTGAGTAGAACTTCAGGCTTGTCAAACTTTTTACCAAAAATTTTATCTATCAGTTTACCCTCTATGTATGCCATCGCATCAAGGTCGGGTTATCTTGCTGTAGATAACCCGACCTTGATGCGATGGCATACATAGAGGGTAAACTGGCGGGCTTTATTTGAAGAGTCAACGAGAATACTTTGAGAATTCCGACTAGTTTTGTGATATCTTGGTTGAAGAAATTGAGAATTCACATTATTGAGGATACTATCGAGGATACTATCGAGTTCCCTATCAACATTTCCTGGACGATTCCAGTTAATGGACATTCTTGGGCCCAGCTAAGTACCTCTATGTATAAAAGCTTTTCTCTCTCAGATTTGTTTCTGAATTTAAAATATTTTTCATTGTATGCAAATTAGCAATGTTGGTTATGCTGAGACTTGTCCTTTTGGGCTGTTTATAGTCTCTAGCGTATTCGGGTCGACTTGACCTTTTAAATATAAGTTGATTAAAAGGAGGGTCTGTCATTCGAGTGTGTCATTGCGCCCTCACGACAGACGATCCGACAAAAAAGTTCTATTTTTGGTTGACATTTACTGTTCAGAACACATTTGATAGTCATACACGGGAACTATTAAGTGATTCTCTCATATCTTTAGATGTAATTTTTGATTCACTTATAGAGGTTTAATTTTTGATATTCTTACTACTCCGACACAGACCGTCTACTGAAACAACTCTAGTGGGAGGTTTCACCCTCCAAAGCCTCACAAGGGTTCGGGGATGCCCCTGAGGTTCAATCCTCTGTGGAGCCCCCGATACTGGCATCGCAAGTTATAGCCCATTCTGTAGTGTCTGGAGCTACTCCTCCAGTACCAACACTCAGTGACTGCATCATCGCGATTGAAAGGAGCATCGCAGCTATCTTAGTGACAGTTGCGCTGGTGTCTGCCACTTTGCCACTAGGGGCATTGACATTGGCAACGCCCATAGGCCCTGCTATACAGCTTGATGCACCTTCAGTTCCTCAGTTTCGCACCGATCATCGGAACTGCCGATACCCCAAGCACTGTTGCAATCAGCTCCACTGCGATATTCTTAGCATGTTCCATCCGCACAACACAGAGATTACTGAGGCCCTGACAGACTATTTCGATTTTTTACCGGACTCCGATACTGGTTTCGAGGTCTCGGAACCAGAATCCATCGATTCCGGTGCACATAGAGATCTGCCGCCAGATCCATTACCCCTGTACAAGCATCGACTATCACCGCTGGAGGACATATCCTTTCAAGATTTTATTAAGGACATGACAGCAGCACTTGATGTATCGATAGCCACTGAGACTGAACCGAGGGTGGAGGAGCTCGATATCCTTCAGTACCCCTCAGCACCCAAAGAAGCTGCAACTCTCCCGGTGCACAATATCCTGAAAACTTGCTCACTAGAATATGGGAAGCCCCCATCTCAATACCAGCTATTAGCAAATGCCTAGATACCTTTTATAGTGTTCCACCATCTTCCTCACCACTCCATTGTGGTGGAGTCTGCCATGAGGAGAAAAGAGCCAGAACAATCATTCCTCTGTTTCCCCCCTGAAGCAGGGAGGCCAGATCACTCGATGCCTTTGGCAGAAAGGCTTTCCAGATAACCATGCTGGCCTTCAGAATAGATTCCTACATGCTCTATATGGGCATGTTTCCAAGGGATATCTCTAGAGATCTAGCAGAGTTCACATCACTACTACCCACTGATAAGCATCCAGCTGCTCAGGTACTAGTAGCCCATACACAGAACACGTCAAAGTTCCTAATGAGAGCTGCTTTTGATGCCTTTGAGGCCAGTAGCAGAGCAGCTGCAACCTGCATTGGAGCTAGAAGAACAGCCTGGCTCCAGGCTTTTGACCTGGAAAAGTGGGTCCAGGATAAACTGATCAACATCTCCTGTAATGTGGAAAAACTCTTTGGATAGCGTTGGAGTGAGAAAGCAGGGGAATTAGAGACTGATGACCCCACAATGAAGCAGCTCTCAAAAAAGACAGCAGATCGTTCAAAAAAGAAATCTGCACCTATAAAGCCCTTCTATCCAAAGAAAAAGAGGTTCTACCCCCCATTCATATTCTGCTCTTCAAAAACAGCAGAGGGAACAGGCTCCCAAGCAACCTAGGAAACCCAAGGTGGCAAAGCCACAGCCTGCCCCTACATTTCAGGCCACTGAAATGTTTTGACTGTTTTTCCTAAAGAGCATAGCCAGTTGTCCAATAAGTTTGCCTACCTCTCCATTAATTCCAGGCCGACTAGCCCAGTTTGCCCAAAGTTGGGCCTTCCTCACTTCAGAACCCTGAACCCTGCAATTAGTCAGCAAGGGCCTTCAGTTTTGTTTCAAGAGCCCGCCACCGACTCATTTTGTAGGGCCACCAGGCCTGGACCACCATCACACCTCCTTACTTCATCAGGAGATCCACTCTCTATTAACTCAAGGAGCAATAGAGGAGGTTCCTCTGACTAAGCAAGGTCTAGGGTTCTACTCCCGTTACTTCTTCAGAGAAAACAGGAGGATACAGACCCATTTTGGATCTCAGGAATCTCAACAAATTCCTTGTCAAAGAAAAGTTCAAGATGATCTCTTTAGGAACTCTTCTTCCTTATCTCCAAGCAAACAATTGGCTATGCTCTTTGGATCTAAAGGATGCATATACTCACATCCTAATACATCCAAACTACAGAAACTATCTCATGTTTATCAATATTGCGTCGTCCTCGTCGGACTGTCTTCAGCACCTCGAGTCTTCACAAAGTGTCTGGCTGTTGTTGCAGTCTACCTCAGGACCTTGGGGATCTTTCTCTTCCCTTACTTAGATGACTGATAAATTCAGATACTGCCCAGTCAGTTACAGTTGCACTTCAACAAACTATTCATGTCCTACAAGACATGGGATTTGTTGTCAACTATCCAAAGTCGCATCTAGTTCCATCTCAAAACTTAGATTTCATAGGAGCTTGCCTGGACACCGTTCAAGTTTGAACTTTTCTCCCAGAAGACAGACTTATCAGACTACTCACCCTAGCTTCTCATATCCAGCAGCAGTCAACAGTGACAGCCAAGACATACCTACGATTATTAGACCATATGGCCTCCAGTGCACGTGGTACCCTATGCCCATCTTAACATGTGAGAGAGTCAATGGAACCTTTCACAGCAGTGGAGAGACAATCCAGAGATCACCTCGCCGATCTCATCACCATCTCTCTCCAGATGAAAGCCTTCCTTCTCTGGTGGACCATCCCAGAGAACCTCAATGTGTAGGGTACCTTTTCAAAAGTCTTTACCACACTGTACTCTGACGACAGATGCATAAAAGCACAGTTGGTGGGCTCACCTCAACAGTCTGAAAACCTAGGGCCTGTGGTCTCATCCAGAGACCCACCTGCATATCAATCTACTCAAACTCTGGGTGTTCTCTCTCCACCTGCTGGGCAAAATGGTCCTTATACAAACCGACAATCAGGTGGCCATGTTTTATATAAACAAACAAGGAGAAACAGGCTCTTGCCAATTATGCAGAGAGGCATTAGCCCCATGGACCTGGGCAATAGCCCACAAGATTCATATACATGTAGTATATTTGCCAGGGGAGGAGAACAAACTAGCAGACAGACTGAGTCGTTTTCACCACCCACATGAGTGGAGGTTAAACCCAGTAGTAGTGCAATGATTATTCCACCTCTGGTTCTCCGGACAACACTCAGTTGCCTCATTATTGCTCCAGAATTCCATCTCCTCACAGAAGAGCTTGGATGCTTTTCTCTTGCATTGGGGACAAGGCCTTTTTTATGCCTTTCCCCCCCTTTCCTCTTATTGCAAAGACGCTTTTCAAAGCTCCGTAACGACCAGGGCGAAATGATTCTCATTATTCCTCACTGGCCGAGACAACCATGGTTTCCTCTTCTCCTTCAGGTAGCTCAGTCTCCTTCTCGCCACCTTGGGTATTCTACCGATCTCCTGACTCAGGAACAGGGAACTGTCCTACACCCAACTCTGGTCCCTCCATCTGACAGCCTGGAAGCTGAGTGCACTGTCCACTCACATTTAGGACTTCAGGAAGAGGTGCTAAAAGATCTACTATCTTCCAGGAAAGATTCCACCAGGCGGTCTTATGCCTTCAAGTGGAAAAGATTCTCTCTCTGGTGCTCACAAAGGGCCCATAGATCCCTTTACATGTCCAGTTCAAGAACTTCTACAATACCTCCTCCACTTGTCATCAGGCATTAAAACCAACTCAGTGCGAGTACATTTATCTACCATATCGGCATCCCACCATACTCTAGATAATAGCCAGCTGTCCCTGCACCCGTTGGTCTCAAGATTCATGAGAGGTCTTGACAAAATCACCCCTTTGCCCACCAGCCACGGCGTGGGATCTAAATGTTAGAAACATAGAAATATGATGACAGAAAAAGACCACATGGCCTATCTAGTCTGTCCTTTCCATATCCATGTTGTCTTGGCACAACTAATGCGGCCTCCTTTTGAGCCTTTAATGTCAACTACTTTAAAGTTCTTAACATGGAAAGTACTTTTCCTAGTAGCCTTGACGTCAGCTCGAAGAGTGAGTGAACTTCAGGCTTTGGTGGACTACGCTGCATATACCAGGTTTCACTATGACAGGGTAGTCCTCTGGATACATCCTAAGTTCTTACTTAAAGTTGTTACTCCTTTTCACTTGAACCAGTCCATTTCACTGCCATCTTTCTTTCCCAGACCTCTCAGCTCCCCTGCTGAGGCAAAGCTGCATACTCTTGATTGTAAAAGAGCACTGTCCCTCTATATCGACTGCACCAAGGATCATCGTCAATCCTCTCAGCTGTTTGTCTCCTTTGACCAGAATCATCTGGGGGTTACCATTTTCCAAGAGAACTCTCTAACTGGATTGCAGACTGCATATCCTTTGCTTACTCACACGGGTCTCTCTTTACAAAATCATGTCACAGCACATAATGTCCATGCCATGGGTGCTACCGTAGCCAACCTCTGATCTGTGTCAGTTTCAGACACAAGCCAAGCAGCCTTCACTGCACACCTTTGCAGCTCACTACTGCCTGGATAAGGACTCCAGAAGTGATGCTCAATTCGGTCAATATGTAACTTGTTTCAAATTTAGATAACTTGCCCACTGCCCATCCGACCACCTTCCAAGCTCAGATCAAGCTGAGTTTGTTGGATCCCTGCTGCAACCTCTGCGGCACCAGAATCCTTTCCCCTCGTAGGGCGGTCATGTGCTAGGGAGTCCCATATGTGAAGACTGACTTCCTCCTTTTTCCTGGCGATAGCGTAGTTACTCACCTGTAACAGGTGATCTCCGGGAACAGCAGGAGACAGTCTTCATAACCCATCCACCTCCTCTCAAGTTGTTTATCCATATTTTTTCTACATTTTTCTTTTTCTCTGCTATTCACCTGACTGAGGAAACCTGAAGGGAAAGCGGGAAGGCAACCACGCATGCATGGAGGAACGCTCCCAAAGGCATCCCTATTGGATGTTCCCACGCCGGGCTCCATCAGTTTCAGAGATCAGGTAATCTCCAGGAACAAGCAGGAATGAGTCTTCACATATGGGTACGTCGGTACCGACGGAGTCTGCGCGGGAACGCTTCCCAGCGTCCAATCAGAAAGCTTTTGGAAGCATCCCAACACGCCTGCGTGCTGCCTTCCTGCCTTCCCAACTGCCTCTCCTCAGTGTTCGTTTTTCCGCGGAGCCGGCAGGACGTCGTCCTGTCACCGCAGAAAATTCTTCTTTTATTTTTTGGTTTTCTTGTGGTCGCGGCTACCTTTCCTGACGCCACCGGTACCGCCGGTGTGTTTTTTTCTTTTCTTGTAAATTTTTCCTTTTCAAGGAATATTTTTTCTTCCTTAGTGTCTCACGGTTTCTCAGGCCTTCTAGGCCTCTCCATTTTCCTTCATGGAACCGTCAGCCACTTTCCCCAAGAAATGTATAAACTGTGGCGGTACAACTTTATTTTTAGACACTTACAATTGGTGTCTAACCTGTTTGGGTCCTGACCATTTTCCTCCGGAGCCCTCGGGCAATATATTGTGAGAAGAAGTTTTCGACATCGAGTTCCCCTCGACACGCGGTCCCCCCCCAACTTCAGGGCACCGACCATATCTTCTACACAGGATCAGGTAACCCAAAAACAGTCTGTTAAGACTAGCCAGTCCTCGAGCGGCAGTTCTCATGCACAGCATAGAGATGCCCATGGCCTTGTCCTCGAGAATCCACTGGCTTCAAAACCCCGGTGGGAGTCTTCGGCCTCCAAAGCCTGTGTGGGGTTTCAGGTTGTTCCTGAGGTTCACCCCTCACAGAACATACCTGAGCCATGCCCGGTGGTGGCATCCGCTTCGAGCGGTACCGATACCCCGGCATCGGCACTGGTGTTGGATGAAACATTCCTCACCAAGGGTCATTGTCTGGCGTCCTTGGTACCTGCGGGACCAGTGGATACGCTCCAGACTGACCTTCCAGTATCGGTACCGGCACCGATACTAGTACCGACGTCGGTACCCTCCAGACGTGCATCGATAGACTCGCTTCCTTCGATGCTGAGTCTGGAATCAATCTCCATTCTGGAGGACTGGGTACCGACTCGCCTTGGTACCGACTCCAGTCGGTACCGAAGGCTCGGTTCCGATAATTCGGATCGCAACTCTTGGTTCCTCCAATACCGTTAAGAGTTGCCACCGGCTGGCCTTCATCCACCGGTATCAGATACGGTACCGAAGTCGGTATCGATATCCACATTACCATTGCTGTCGGTGCCTTCCATGCTTCTCTCGTCAGGCTCGCTTCCCTCGATGCCGAGTTTGGAATCGATCCCTAGCATGGACGATATGTTACCGACTGTCGCTGGTCCTGACCTGCAGTACCAGCGACCATCCTCTAAGGATCCCATACTGCACCATTCAGGATCTTCTATTCCTATATATTTGGATAGATCCCTCGGTGCCATCGCTAGTTCTTCATCAGATCTAGCCTATCCAAAGGAAGTTCCCTCTGGGGATCCTTCTTTTCGGACTTTCCTCCTGGATATGGCAAAATCACTTGCCATTCCTATTCCTGGACAGGATCCTACACAAAGGAATACAGAATCCCTCTCTGTTCCTAGCAAAGCAAAGGAGAACATAATGCTTCCTTTGCATACTTCCTTGCAGGATCTCCTTCTACGACTGTGGGAAGCTCCTTTAAAGGTACCTCCACCTTCCAGAGCAACTGATCTTCTAGATCAGGTGCCCCCCCTCTCCAGGGTTTCAAAAGACTCAACTTCCTCATCATTCCATTGTGATAGAATCAGCAATGAGGCGGGTGAAGAGTAAAAAAAAGCACTCTTCTTGTCCGCCAGGTCGTGAGTCTAAGACACTAGATGCCTTTGGACGTCAAACCTTCCAGACATCCATGCTTTCAGCAAGAATTCTCTCATATATTTTTTATATGGGTCTATCTCTTGAGGAGGTCACAAAGAAATTATATCTTTTGGCTCCTTTTCTTCAAGAGCCCAAGAGTGCAGACTATTCCTCACTGGTTAGTCATATTCAAAATATCTCTAGGTTTCTTACTCGTGCTTCCCTAGACTCCTTTGAGTCTGTTAGCAGGACTTCTGCTATAGCTATAGGGGCACGAGGTAGACCCTGGCTCCAAGCTTCAGACTTGGACAAATGGGCACAAGAAAGACTGGGAAATACTCCTTGCACTGGAGAAAATCTCTTCAACAAGGAGTCTTTACTCCAGGTTACTCAGTTGTCCACTGACTTTCCTGTTTCCAGAGGCTGTTCTACGCCTTCTTCTTTCCCAGTAGGTAGGAAATGTCCTACCAAACTTTCTTCCCCTAGAGGGAGAAGGTTTTCTCCATCATCTGCCCATCATACAGATGTTCCTAGACAGGGGAAACATCGCCCTGGTCTGAAGAATCCACAAACTCAACAGGGTCAACAAACCCAGCAGTCGCAGGGTTTCAAATAGATCATTGTCCCTCTTGGTTGGTGGTTAGGGTGGCAGTCTGCTTCTTTTCACTTGCAGTATCTGCACTAAATTTATCCTAACCTATCTAGATATCTCTTCATGAGACATCTTTTCTCTAAGAGTCTTTATGCTGATCATGCCCATACTTAACAGATTTTCCTCTTCCTCTTGGAGGAACGTGAGGTAACAACTATCAATAGACAGTTGTTTCCCTGTACTGGCATGTATCATCTCACCTGTCAGACTTCCTCCATAGTTGGCTCTTGCAACTCTGTCTTACCTCTCTCTTACTACAACATTTGGTTTGTAAGAGTGGCTCTTTTACACGGGTAAGCCCCTATAGTCCTTTACCTATTCTACCGGGGGATTCTCCCTCCTGGAGTTGTCTTCCCCCTTGTTACTTTAGGACAGCTCATCAGACAATAGGAAGTCCTACCATGTCTGTTTGTTTTTCCCAGTCTAAAAAAGGAAGAGGGAAAAGAAATTTTCCATGCTGCCCTGGTAGTTGCTGCAGATACAGCAATTCCTAGTGGTTAAGCCACTGGTTTTGTTCACTACACAACCAGGGCTTCCCCTCCACTAGCAATCCTCCTAGCCTCAGTGCTAAGTCCCCAAACAGGTTATCAACCTTGTTTGGGAAGCCCTATTGGTTAGCTTCTATTCTTCGCCCCCTTATCCTTGGCAGAATAACTGGTTACCTGCTGGCTTTCCACAGCCAGTTTTTTCTTCTTTTTTTTTTAAAATTATTTATTTATGAAGATACCTTTTACATAGTCATATTGTATAAAACAATTATAACCAATAATACAGCAAATAGTACAATGAAAAATAATATTTTAGAAACCCATACAAATAAACAGCCCACGTCTCGGGGAAAGTCTAAACAAAGCTAAGAAAACCAATAAACATACTAAGAAAACAAGGCCAAACCTCGAAAGGATATAGCCAACTTCAGCCGGGCAAAATTTTAGTACCCACACCGCCCACCTTTTAATCATGATATAGTACGGGCCTTTTCCCGCTCAACAATCCACTTTTCCAAATCGGATGAGGAAAAAAAGACAAATTTATCATAATGCAATGAAATACAACATTTGCAAGGATACTTTAGAAAAAAAGTGGCCTCCAAGGCAAGCACCCTAGATTTTAACAAAAGAAATGACTTTCTACGAAATCGGGTAGAACGTGATACATCTGGAAATATTGATACTCTTATCACCACAAAATTGGAACTCCCTCCTCTTGAAATAAGATTTCAAAATAGAAATCTTATCATCCTCAGAGGATAAAGTAACCAACAGAGTGTCCCTAGTAGTTATCACATCTTGTGTACCTTCTAAGAAAGCTGTTAAATTGAAATCAACTTTATCTGACATAGGTAACACCTCCCTATCCTCAGGACTAGAAGAAACATTAATAGGACGATAATAACATTTAATCACCGAACAAGAATCAGCCTGAGGAAAAAGGAGAGTGTCTTTCAGATATTTCCTAAAGAGCATTATTGGAGACAACATTGAACAAGTGGGAAAATTCAACAAACGAAGATTCATCTTACGAGCTAAGTTTTCCAGATTCTCCAGCTTCTGATGCAAAAGAAAACTATCTTTGGCATGAGCGGCCGTGAAATCTGCAAACCTACTAACCTGAGGCTCTAGTTTCACCAGAGCCAAGCCACAGGCTCCGATCTGGGAATCCAGAGAGTGAAACTTTTGAACCGAATCCTTAGTAAACTGACATAGTTTGGGAACAGTCTCTAAAAGCATATGTTCCGTACGCGAGACAACAGTCCAAACATCCGAGAGGGAAACTGTGGAAGCAGACGGTTTGGGCGATAAGGGGGAAGGGCGACTCCAAGAAACCTCTTTAGGAAGAACTTTTAATGAGGACATAACAGGAGAGGCTTCCCTGGATAATTCAAGAAAACCAGGGGGAAGCGGGGGGGGGGGGGGGGTACGCTCGATTGAGCTCAAGCTCGCTCCTTCAGTGACAGGATCAAGAGGAACAGTACCTGGAATGACGGGACACGGCGTAGAAACTAAATGTTTCTCAATTGCGCCTGCTTGAGGCTCATCAGAGGAGGTTTCTTCTTACACTTGCCACCTGGCATACCTCCTCAGCTCACAGCAAATAACTCCAAAACGGCTCCAAAGGGGCTCACAAGGGGCATACAACCCCCTTTGAAACGCGCCCCTTAGAAGACGCGCCAACGGCTAGCGCCGTACAAAAGCAAAATTATAGTAGGACCTGGGGGGTGACGTCAGCCGACTGCCCGCAGAGCCGCCAGCCGCGGAACCAGCCTCCTCTCCTCCACTGTGCCCGGATGGCAGATGAAGACGCTCCCGGTGAAAAGCAGCAAGACAAGGGCTTTAAGCCAGGACCTGGGGGTGACGTCAGCCGACTGCTCGCAGAGCCGCCAGCCGCGGAACCAGCCTCCTCTCCTCCACTGTGCCCGGACAGCAGATGAAGACGCTCCCCCCAGTTTTTTCTTCTAACCAACCTGCAGCATGCTCTCTGCATCTCTACAGAGTAGCTTTGCACTATGAGCCCTTGCTAGAGAGCATTAGTATCTTGCCTAGCAGATAACCCCAGATGGTTAGGGGGGGGGGGGGTTCCCCCAGTCATGTTTCATGTCTGGCAGGTATTCCCTACCCTTTCCATCTCATCTTAAATCTCTTTTGAGGCATCAGCCTCAGGCCTTTCATTACGTGAAAGCCTAAAGGAGGGCCAATTCCCTGGCTTGGCCCATATCTCCTTGGGTCTTCTCGTCAGAGATAGATTTCTTCAATGGCAGCTAGAGGACACCTAATACCCATCTTGCCCTCATAGGCGGATCACTAGGGTATCTTCCTCCAGAGGCGTCCTCTATCCATTCTCCATACTGTAATTCTGGAGATATCTGGACTTCCTGTCTGCAGACTGAAGTTGTTGTTAAGTGCCGTCGAGTCGGAGTCGACTCATGGCGACCCTCTGGATAGCTATCCTAAATTGTGTTCGGTCTTCAGTCAGGCGGCTCATTGACGACAGACTGGTACCTGTAGCTGCTGTTATTGTAGCGATCCATCTCATTGCTGGCCTTCCTCTTTTGCGTTGACCTTCTATCTTGCCAAGCATGATGTCTTTCTCTAATGATCTCTCTCTTCGCATGATGTGTCCGAAGTATGAAAGTCGAAGTCTTGTCATCTGAGCTTCTAAAGAAAGCTTAGGTTTGATCTCCTCTAGTACCGACTTGTTTGTTCTTCGGGCAGTCCATGGTATACACAGTATTCGCCGCCAGCACCATAATTCAAAGGCATCAATTTTCTTCCTGTCTGTCTTTTTCACTGTCCAGCTTTCACATCCATATGATGTTATTGAAAATACCATGGCTTGAACAAGTCGAATCTTTGTATGGAGAGACACATCTCTGCTCTTGAGAATCTTATCTAGGTCTTTCATAGCCATTCTGCCAAGAGCAATGCGTCGTCTGATTTCTTGACTGCTTGTTGCTTCTTTATTGATAGTTGATCCAAGTAGGTTAAAGTTGTTCACAATTTCAATTTCTTCTCCTTCAACGATGAACCTGTTGATTATGCCAGTTGTCATGATCTTTGTCTTCTTTACATTAAGGTGCAGGCCCATTTTGAGACTATGTTCTTTGATTGTGAGAAGCAAATGTTTCAGATCATCTTCGCTTTCAGCCAGTAATGTGGTATCATCAGCATAGCGAAGGTTGTTGATGAGTCTTCCACCAATCTTCACACCTCTGTTGTCTTCATACCTTCGGGACCGATCGATACGTTCCAGATTGACTTTCCTGTATCTGAGCCATGCTCGGGGGTGGCATCCGCTTCGAGCGGTACCGATACCCCGACATCGGCACCGGTGTTGAGTGTTCCACTCTTCACCAGAGATCGTCATCTGGCGTCCTCTGTACCTTCGGGACCGATCGATATGACCCAGATTGACTTTCCTGTATCGGCAACATCGCCGATACCACCACCGACGTCGGTACCCTCTAGACATGCATCGATAGACTCGCTCCCTTCGATGCCGAGTCTGGAATCGATATCTAGTCTAGATGACTGGGTACCGACGCGTCTCGGAACCGACCCTTATCGTTTCCGGATACGCAGTACCGAGGATATTCACCAAGCGTTTGATTCCCTCGGTACCGCTTGAGCAGCCTCCGATGACTGCCGCGATGGCGTTACCATCTCCGGTTCCGACTCAGCTACCGGTATCGGTATCGATGTCGTTTCCTGCAGTTACATCGGTACCATCGATCCTTTCTATGCCTAGTTTGGAATCGATACCTGGCATGGACGATGCAGTACTCACTACCTCAAATCTTGACTGCCAGTACCACTATCCTTCTAGTGGGGTTCTTTTTCTGCACCAGACCAGTACATCCTCTGGTGCTCAGGCTGCTCCTTCAACCTTAGCCTGCCCAGGGATAGTTCCCATTGGAGATCCCTCTTTTCAGAAATTTCTCCTTGACATGGCAATATTTCTTGCAATTCCTATCCCTGGCTATGATCCTACTCGAGGCTCTCCTGCTGAAAAGGAAAATATAAGCACTTAACAACAACAACAATGCTTCCTTTACATCATTCTTTGCAGGATCTTCTTCTGAGAATATGGGAATCACCTTTAAGGGTTCCCTCACCTTCTACAGCAACTAATGTTCTGTATCAGGTGCCCCCCTCTCCAGGATTTCAAAAACCTCAACTTCCCCATCATTCCATTGTAGTGGAATCAGCAATGAGGAAGGCAAAAAGCAAGAAGAAGCATTCTTCTTATCCGCCAGGTCGTGCATCTAGAGCACTTGATGCCTTTGGACGTCAAACCTTCCAAACATCTATGCTGGCATCAAGGATTATCTCTTATATTTTTTATATGAGTCTATCTCTCCAGGAGGTCACAAAGAAATTATCTCTTTTGACTCCTTTTCTATCAGAGCCTAAGGCTGCAGACTATTCCTTGCTTCTTAGTCATAGCCAGAATATCTCTTGGTTTCTTTCTCGTGCTTCTCTAGACTCTTTTGAGTCTGTTAGCAGATCCTCTGCTATTGCCATTGGAGCACGTCGTAGAGCCTGGCTCCAAGCTTCAAACCTGAGCAGATGGGCACAACACACACTGGGTAATTCTCCTTGTACTGGAGAAAATCTCTTCAATAAGGAGGCTTTACGTCAGGTTGCTCATTGCTCCACTGACTTTCCTGGTTCTAGGAACCATCCTAAGCCGCCTTCTTCCCCAGGAGGTAGGAAATCTCCTACCAAACCTTCTTTCCCCAAGAAAAGGAGGTTTCACTCTTCTCCTGCCCATCATCCCGATGTAACCCAGCAGGGGACACCTCGTCTTGGTCTGAAGAATCTAAACTCTAAGCATACCCAGCAACCATAGGTTCCTAAAGGTTGCAACCTACAGTTAACCTCTTCTTAGCAGAAGTTTGTTCACTGTTTTTTTCTTTAAAGCTCTACACATGGCTTCCTTTCTTTAGGATGTACTCAGCTGTCAGGATATTCTTGTCTATGGGTTACAGATTTCTCCTCTTCTTCCTTCCAAGAAGAGAAGTTAACTACTATCCCATGATAGTTTCTGTCCCAACATGAACATTTTCTTCTTCAGCTGACTCGCCATATGGTAAGTCATCCTGTTTTTTTCCTGAATGAGTGGTACCATACTGTACACCTTCATTTCAGTGTAGAGTTTTTCTTTGACCAAATTCTCTAGACAGCTTATCAGACAGGGACAGGTCCATTTCCTCTCCCTTTGTCTGTTCTCTCTGTGTTTCACAGACAGATTCTCTCGGCTGTCTCCTTCAGTTGCTGTTCATGCAGGAGTTCCATTAATTCATCTACTGGTACCTTCCCACAAGTTTCCAGTCTGTCTAGCCTTAGTAGTGATTCCAAGATTGTCCTCATCTATCTTGGATAATCCTACTCACTTCAGGCTTCTCACATTATCTTCTTCTGGCCATCTCCATTTCTTTGGATATGGTAACACAGCTGACCTACAGTCAGTTTTATATCCTAATTCTCCTGCATAATGCTCTCTGCAATCTTCAGAGAAGCTTTCTACTATGGGCACTTGCTAGAGAGCATTGAGCTTTCTACTATGGGCACTTGCTAGAGAGCATTGAACTTTGTCTCTGATGGCTATTCTGTATAGTAGGGTTCTCCACACCCTCTTGTCTCCTATTATATACAGGACACAAGCTTTTTCTGCGTGAATGTCCAAGGAGTTTCCCAATCCTGCAGGAATATGCTCTTTTTTCCTTACAGCTTGCCCTCCTGCTATCCTAGCCCTCATGGACAGCACATATTCTACCAGTAACGCATGATACCCCTGTGTCCCTCCAGTGGGTCATCCTAGTATCTCCTTCTATGCGTTTTTCTGTCCATTTACCATGTCAGAGTTCTACAGAACTCACGACTTGCTCTCTACAGACTGATATTATCCTCTGTTTTTTCACGCAGCCATCTTGGTTATTTCACTGGATAGCATTCCTTCATCCTCTTAGCCCGGAGGAATAGATTCTCTATATATCTTTTCAAGTAGGTTCCACCCTCTTGTTATTAGATGAATCTTTCTCCTTCACATCTCTCATGTGAATGTTCTCATGGGGCTTAGTTGCAGACCTGTATCTTCAGACTTATATATTCATGTATGTATATATCTCTATATATATTCTATACATACATATGTCTGTAAGCTGTGTGTGCATAAGTTATGCCCCTATATATATCTATATATATATATACACATGTCTCTATATACATATATATATATATATATATATATCTATATCCCTCTATATATGTATCTGTTGAGATGTTTTTTATAGGTAGATATGTATTACATACCATCTCCCTAACTGTCTATACTATAGAGGTGTACCACCTTAGAGGTTCCAGACAGTTGGCTGGCATATCTTCATACTGTCCCTCGGTATGTGGGGGCTGTTATGCATACAACCACTACTGTGGTACTAACAGCTCCACTTTACTCTAGGTCTCGCTATCCCTGAAACATCATACTTCAATATCTTTCCTATCTCTCAGCAGCTAGGAAAGACAGTGTAGATCTTTAGTAGTTCTGAGGTTTCAGCCCTTCACACATCTGTCCTCCCTGGGAATGCGGACTTTTTTCCATACCCCTTCTTCCCTCCAGGACTAAGCTACTTGTCCAAATCGGTCAGTCTTCCTCTTTTACTCCTCAATATTAATGACTCTGTACCTAAAAGAGTTTTCAGCTTTTTTCCATAAAGCTTTCCACTGAAGACCTGCCGTTCTTATACTACCCCAGTTGACACCTGGGTCACCTGCCAATTCCAGATTTGGACATTCATCCTCACTGCTGTGAGGTCACCTTGAGGATTCCTCTACTGAATCTCCAGTAGTCTCCATCACGCTCTCTACTTCCTACAATCCAGTAGGTAAGCTCCATATTATGATTGTTCATTAAATAATTTTAATGGTACTTATCATACATACCAAGGACTCCTCTCCTGTAGTCCTTAGGTTCGCTGTTTTTTCTTACAGCTCCTCTCTTTTCAACTCCTACCCACCATCCCTGATGGGATGCCGGCGATCCATTTGTGGGAAGTGCAGTCCTGATCCAGGGACACGCATTTTATGGGATCTCCCCCTGGCATCTATAGCTAGGGAGTCCCCATATGTGAAGACTCATTCCTGCTTGTTCCTGGAGATAGCACAGTTACTTACCTGTAACAGGTGATCTCTGGGAACAGCAGGAATAAGTCTTCACAACCCACCCACCTCCCCTAGGAGTTGTATCTATCTCTCTATCTTCCTTTCCTCTTTCTCTCCTTTTGTCTCAGCTATGAAACTCAACTGAGGAGAGGCAGTGGAAAAGGCGGGAAGGCAGTGCGCAGGCGCGAGGGATGCTCCCAAAAGCTTTCTGATTGGATGCTGGGGAGCATTCCCGTGCAGGCTCCGTCGGTACCGACGTACCCATATGTGAAGACTTATTCCTGCTGTTCCCAGAGATCACCTGTTACAGGTAAGTAACTGTGCTATTTGCTGTCATGTTCAGTTGATATGATACACTTTTATGACTGAGCTGCTGTCTTCAGAGAATTCTTGTTATATATAAGCAACTTTTCTTTCACTATTAAGCAGTGGGGGTTAGTGGATTAATAATTTTTTTTTTTTTTTACTTAAGGTATCCCTCTTCATTCCGCTACTCAAGTAGTGCATTCTGCTGGAAGACGATTTATTGTTAGCCCTGTTCCAGAAAGTCGGTTACGAGAACCCAAGTTTTTTACTCCCTCAGTCCCACTACCCACAGAAATTCCAGTTATGGGTAAGTTACAGGTGAAGTTTTTTACCATTTGGCAGTGTCTGCAGTTTGTGTCACAGTGATACTGTATATACAAAGAAAAAGAGAGGTATATTAGTCATCTGGTAGAAATATAGGCTCTTTTGAGTCACAATATGCCAAAACCCCCTTTTCTGTTCACACTAGCTTTTATATGAGTGTTATGAGTAAAGTTGTGCAACTTCTAAACTATTTTCTTTCCTTGTTTTCTATAGCTCCAGTCTCCCATGGACCTGGAATTAACTTATCTCATTCTGCATCATCAGTAAGCCTGCAGCAAGCTTTCAGTGAACTCCGACATGCTCAAATAACAGAAGGACCTAGCACAGCTCCTCCAGTCTTTAACCAAACCATGCCATCTTTTCCACCTCTTGTAACTAGCACACCTGGAATTCTACCAACCACTATAGCTGCAACTCCTTCAGCATCTGTACCTCTTACAACTGTTTCTGCAGTATCTCAAGCCATAACTCAATCTGTTCTTACTCAACCTACTGAAAAGGTCATCACTGGAGTTGCTCCGAGTATTACTGTATCAAGTTCCATCTCTCCCTCCCCAGTACCCATACCTACTCAATCTGTAACTAGCAGTGTCTCTGCCAGTGCAGTTAGTTCTTTACCTATTACATCATTGCCTATTCTTCCACTGATTGGAGGGGTTGGTCCTATTGCTAGTACTGTGACATCACCATCAACTCATCAGATTGCTGGAGAAGTTGATCCTATTGTTAGTGTAGCAGGAGCTACATCCCAGCCATTGACATCTCCACCTTCACAAAAGATTACAGAAAGTGTAGCTGGGATAGTTCCTCAAACATCTGTCTCTCCACCTCTTCTTCCTAGTGTCCAGTCTCAAGCACCTGTCCAGCTCAGCAGCAGCACTTCTGCTCCCAGTCTAACCGAAACAATTACTGTAAGTACACTACAACCCCAACCTGAAAGTGGACAAAGGCCAGTGGATACTGTACAGATGAGCAGTACAGCAGGGCTGTCCCTGCCTATCTCTACACCACTGTCCTATGCAGCAGTGGCGGCAACGGGCATGTCAATATCAGTAACTCAGCCAGCTGTGGTACACTCCTTACTCATACCACCATCAGCAACAATAACTCCTATCCAGTCTCAAGCTGTGTGTTCCATATCTACACCTATATTATCACAAGCTCCTTTACCTGGCCCCCTGCCATTAGCACACCCAGTTTCCAACCTGCCTGCTGTGCAGCAGACCTTGGTACATAGCCAGCCCCAGCCAGCTTTGCTTCCTAATCAGCCTCATGCCCACTGCCAGGAATTAGATGTTGACTCTCAACTCAAAGCTCAAGGCATTGATGATATAAAAACATTGGAAGAAAAACTGCGATCTCTCTTCAGCGAACATGGTTGTGTTGGAGCGCCACATGTACCTTCCTCTCTGGATGCATTGTTGCCATTGGATACAACGGTCCTACCAGGTGTTCCATCCACAACTGCTGCAGCAACTAAACCAGTGGCTTCCAATACTAGCACATGTGTACCACCAACCAATCTCCCCCTAGGATCCACAGTTGTGCCAACAGTGACACCCATAGTGACACCTGGGCAAGTTGTTACCCCAGTCAGTAGTGCTTCAGCACCAAGCATCATTACAGCAGCTGGGAAAACAGGAGTGCCTTCAAAACCTCCACTCAGCCGAACACCGGTAAGAACAATAGGGGATTTCTGAACCAACCGATGCTGGTCTTGTGATTAGAATTGGCATGTATGGAATCTCTTTCCTCAGTTCTAAGGCTTTTTAATATTAGCCATGCAACCTCTCCGCATTCTTTCTACAATGGAATGAAATTGATGCATGTTGTCGGCCTAATTAACAAGCCTTTTCCTAACATTTAATTTCTTGTGTGAATTGTGAACCGTTCTGGGTTGGATGTCTTATCTTGGTGTCTCCGTTACTTTAGTGGTAAGTGAGGATTCAGAGGTAGATTAGCCATATTGTTGCTTGTTGGATACTGTTGATACTGTGCAGTTACTTTCTAGACTGTATTGAGAAACAAATGGAGCTCTAAGAAGGAAGAAAGCACATCTTCTCAGTAAACCTATTAGCTAGGAGTATGCTAATAGTGTGGAGGAGTAGCCTGCTGGTTAGAGTAGCAGGCTGAGAACCAGGAAAGCTTGGTTTACTTACCAATGCTGCTCCTTGTGATCTTGGGCAAGTCAATTAATCCTTCAGTGTCTCAAGTACAAAATTACATTGTAAGCCGTACATGGGCTGGAAAAACACCCTTGTACCTGAATGTAAAATATAAAAACCTGTAAGCTGCTCAGTATCTTCTTCCAGTAGAAGAGGCAAGATATAAATCTGAATTAAATTGAGAGGAGGTGACATCCCCTGTTTAACCGCTGCATGTGGGTAACCTTTTTTTAAATTTAAGTGTAGATAATGTTTTTCAGTATCCTAGTTAGTCTGGGGTTTTTTTTTTGGGGGGGGGGGGGAATATTTGTTGCAAATGTGATGTTTAAAACGCTATAAAGTTTTTTGTCCTGTTAAGGTTATTTAAAAAAAAAAAAGCAAAAAGCTGTATTCTAGTATCTTCTGCCTAATCTGTTGTCTTTGATGGCCTTGCCTTTACCATTCACTGTCTGTAGGTACTCCCAGTCAGTGCAGAACTTCCAACTGGTACCCTACCCGGAGAACAGCTTCCACCCTTTCCAGGACCTTCACTAACTCAGGTGCCGCATGACTTCTCTTTGCTTTTCCTTTTCCATTTATGTAGCATGATACAAATACAATCTACAGTGCATGTTCTTGGCCGCCTTGACTTTCTTTATTAACCCCTTAGACGAAAGAGATGAAATAAAGACAGATAACTTATAGGTACATCGGTTCTATGTTGGGAAGGTAGCATGTTTTTTCTGGAGATGTGGGGTCCTCTAAAACAGTAATCAATGTCTTCATCTTCTGTTTACTTTAGGATTAAAATATCTACCCTAGCAATATACAGTATTCTTCTAGGTCTAGTTCTGCATCAGATTAACAGATTAAACTAACACATATGCAGCTGGATCAGATGATTATCCATGGACAAGCAGGGTGAAGTCCAAGTATGGGCAATGTCTCTGATAGGAGCCCTCGTGTGGAAGCATTCTCCAGTTCCTCCTAGAAGCTTTTGGAAATGTTTCACTGCGTATGCACATGTCTTTGCTGTTGCCACGCCATTTTGCCTCACTCCCTTTTTCACCCCGGAGCACACTGAATGCCATTTTCGGGCTGCATCATTAATCGATCATGAGTTACCAGTATTTATTCATGACTTGTTGTGAGTTCTTCATCCCATTCCTGCTGTTACTTTTTTCTTCCTTTTAGCGTTCTTTAGATAGTTTTTTTGGTCATTTTAAAGTTTTCTTTTTTTTTTGGCATTGCCCTTTCACGGCTTAGATGCCAGGCAGTCCAACAGCATTTACTCATTTTTCATCATCGAGTCACTTGATTTTGCAGCAGCTATTTTTCTGGTTGATATGTCCCAAAAACTTGTCAGCGTATTTAAAAAGTGCAACCGGTGCTCCATGGCAATATCCCTTACAGATACCCATGATTGGTGCCTGTGGCCCAGCCATAAGCCTTTGTCTTCTGATTTGCGTTCACAAATGACAAAAAGAGAGCTGCTCCAGGTTTGTGAGAAACAGCACAAATGTATTTTTGTCACTGAGAAGTCCAAACCATCTACATCTGTATCAGAAGCATCGGTCTCGATGGCTGACAGAGCATAGGTATCGAGGAGTCCTTGAGCTCAATTGGAACAGAGCTCTTGTAGTTTGCCGAGGTGTTGGTCATCTACTGATGCCTCCCTAAAGATGAGGGATTCATTCTTGACTTCATAGTTATCAAGAACTACGGATGTCTAGCATCGGGCAGAAGAAGCTTTGTTTCATCGATGCTGAGGCTCATCAAATCGCGATACGGAGTGCATAGAGGGCTCGCGAGCTCAACCCTTGGGCATGCACTTACGGAACATCTTGTGCAGCCTAGAGGATATGTCCTCTCTTCTCTCTTCAGAGAAACTCTATCGTTCCCTTATGAGTCAAAGAAAGGTATGTGGGAATACATTGTCTGTGCGAGATGTATTTTTGTTACAGCATCGAGAGCTGTGAGTATTGTAACTTAGTGTTTAGGGGCAACTCACTGCCATGCCATACCATGCCATGCTATTGAGATAATCTCCTCAGAGAAAGTACAAGAAGCTGCCACCATGATCAAGCAGCATTCTGACACCCTTAGAACATTATCTAGGTGCACCTCCTCGCCAAGTCTGTTCACAGTGGAGGTCAAAGGAAAGCCTACTAGGCTCAGGTACCTGTAGGTATTTCCCTTCTTATAGCTACACTTAATCTAAGCAGACTCCTCATACCTGTCCTAGGCAAGAGGTCAAAAGATCCAGCCTGTATCCCAGCCAAAACTAGGGATGAGGTTTTGACTGGCTTCTCAAGAATGTAGCCTCTTTCCGTGTCTAACTCGGACAACCTACCAGTTGGAGGGATGCTCACTTGTAACGTCTAACTCCTGATTCTAAAAAAATAGTCTAGGAATGGTATGGACTTCATCTCTATGAGCTCCAAATTCTCCACCAAGGAGTCATTCCATTTCCCCTCAGCATCAAAAGGTGTTTATTCAAGAAATCTCTGCGCTTCGATGCGTGAATGCAATTGAGCCTGTACTGCCAAGGCAGGCAGGGCATGGATTTTATTTGAGGTACTTCATGGTGCCCAAAAAGACAGGATTCAGCACCATCCGAGACCTGAACAAACTTCTAATCGGAGAAAAGTTCAGAATGGTTTCTCTAGGCACCCTTCTATCTTTTCTTCAAAAATGGGATTGGCTATGTTCTCAGGATCTAAAGGATGCTTATGCCCACTTCAGATACATCCCAGTCACAGGAGGTATTTGAGATTCATTATAAGGAAGCCACACTTCCAATATAGTATATACTGCCTTTTGGCCTTGCGTCAGTTCCTCAAGTATTCACAAAAGACCTAACCGTCATAAGTTGGTTTTTTTTTTCTACATAGACTGTACATGTGTTTTCCTATTTAAAAAATTGGTTGCTGAAGAGAACTTCTCCAGAAAGTGTTAAAGAATCAGTACGTCACCACTTCTCCCAAATTCATTTAAAGCCTGTCACAAAAATTGGAGTTTATTGGAGCTCTGCTAGTCATGACCATAGCGAAAGCTTTTCTCCTGCACAATAGACTCACTCGCTTGGTGGCAGTTGTGCATGATATACATATGTCAGCAGACATCAGCACATACTATTTTGAAAATGTTGGGACACATGCCCTCAATGGTTCACATCACTCACTTAGCACATCTCTGCATGAGACAGTCTCAGTGATCCTAAACATGCAGTCGACCCAAGTTCTTGGAGACTTGGCAATGTACTATCTTGTCACTTCTTTTCTGGGGCTCCCTATCCTGTTGGATGGATCATTCGTCTGGCCAAGGGTCTACCTTTCCAAATTCTGTTCACGACAGATGTCGAAGCTGGGTTGGGGAACTCATCTTGCCCAAGAGTCTGCCATCTCCAAACACACTCTTTCAATTTGGTTGGCAGACTGTATCTCTTTGGCTTATGCTTAGGCAGGCTTAAGTCTTGAATCTAATGTCTGAGCCATGGCTGCATCAGTGGCCCACTTGCACTTGGTCTCCATGGAAGAGATTTGGAAGGCTGCAACCTGGACTTCCATCCACACATTCACTTCTCATTATTGTCTGGATGGGAATTCCTAACACAGCAACAGACTCAGCCAATCAGTACTTCAGAATCTGTGCAGGAATTAAAATCCAACTCCATTCCCTCCCAGACCTACGTCTTTCTGTTCAGGCTGCCTTAAAAAAAAAAAATAAAAAAAAAAAGAGTTCCAAAAAAGCCTGTTGATACCAGAACCAAGTTTTCTTATGTGTTTCAGTTGGGACACTCAGTTCATTACCTTTTTTGTTTAGAGGCGCCTGTAACTAAGGATTCCCATACGTAAGGATTTCATCCTCTTGTCCACGGAGAAAAGAGACTTACTTTCTTGAAGCAGGTGTTCTTTGTGGGCAGCAGGATTCACCTCCCCTTGGAGTTGCATTCTACTCAGTTTTACATCGAACGAAGCAAAACGGCATGGCGACAGCAGGTGGGAAGACATTTAGTGAAGCATTTACAAAGGCTGCTAGGAGCTGGGGCATGCTCTCGCGCTAGGCTCAGTCGGTGATGTTGCCCATATGTGAGAACTTATCCTGCTGTCCACGGAGAACACCTGCTACAGGTGAGTATCTGTTATATTCATTGTGTATATGCTGAAAGCTAGACTTGTTCGTGGACTGTATGCAGATATATTTATTCCATGCTGCCTAGAATTATATCTCCAGGAACAAGCAGGAATGTAGTCTTCACATATGGGTATCGGCACCAACGGAACCCGCACAGGAATGCTCCCCAGTGTCCTATCTGAAAGTTTTTAGGAGCATCCCACTGCGCCTGTGCTTCTGGTTTCCCATCTTTCCAACTCTCCCTCTTCAGTTTTTTGTTTTCTGCAGAGCCGACAGGCAGCAACTCCTGTCACCGCAGAAAATTTCCTTTGGTCGCGTCTGCCTTCCTGTAGACGCCTATACTGGTGTATTCTTTTATTTTCTTTTTCTTTCTTCTAAAAAAAAAAAATCCCTTTTTCTTGAGGGTCTGTCCCCTCTTGGTGCTTCGGTGCCATTTTGGGCACTAGGCCCTGTTTTCTTTCAAAATGGAGAAACCAACTAGTGGTTTCAAAAAATGTTCGAAATGTGGCCATACCATTTCTGTCACCAACACCCATGACTGGTGTCTTAAATGTTTGGGCCCAGACCATTCTCCATCGGAGCGTCTCGTTTGCAGAAAGATGACTAAAAGGGGCCTGCAGAATAGAGCTGTGAAACTCGGCACCCTTTTTGCCTCGGATGCAATGTCCGTTGCATCGACGTCATCCAGGGCTTCATCTTCCTCCCATGGATCTCAAGTAACCAAACCCAGGTAGTCTTCGAAGACTGGTCGGTCCTCAAAGGGTAGATCTCCTTCTAAGCATCGAGATGCTTCTAGCATTGCCCTCGAGAAGAATACACACCAGCCAAACAACCCTAGCGGGAGGTCCTTGCCTCCAAAGCATTAACGGGGTTTCAAGATGTTCCTGAGGCGTCCACCTCCGGAGAGCTCTTGGTGCCAAGTTCTGGGGTCGTGGCCCGCCCCGCCGGTACTGACACCCAGACATTGGCAGGCTCCATGGATCAACGTATCCTAGCCATCGAGCACAGTCTTGCGGCCTTGCTAGCAGCCTCTCTACCGCTAAAGCCGCTACAATTGGTTCCGCAGCCATTGGTACCGATACCGGTACCGGATGTATCTGCATCTACCATTGCACCGCTCTCCATGCTACCACCCATGCCAGCCCTAGAATCGGTGTCTGGCATAGAGGGTCCGGTATCGAGGCATTCCTATGCCGACTTCGATCAGTACCATTGACAGACAGTACGAGAGTACCCGGCCCATCAAGTCTTCCAATAACGATAATTCTAATGACTCCATCGGTACCAGAATGGTTCTTCCAGAGGATCCTTCTCCTTCGCCGCAACGTCGAATGTCTCTTCTGGAGGACATGTCTTTTCAAGACTTTATACGGGATGTGGCTCGGGGCCTCTCGATCACCGTGACCCCCGAGAAGGAACCGAGAGCTGAAGAACTTGATTCTTCAGTATTCGGCAGCCCCTAAGGAGGCCGCAACCCTTCCCATACACCGGATTTTGCATGATCTCATGCTTAGAATGTGGGAAACACCCTTTCTCCAGGACCAAGCAGGAAGTCAGTCCTCACATATGGGTGACATCGGTGCCGACGGAGCCCTCATGCGGAGCATTTCCCCAGCTTTCAAAGAAAGCCTTTGGGAATGCAGTGCGCATGTGCGGTCCCATTCTGCCCAAGGCTGCCATCTTGCTCAGTCTTTCTTTTTCCGCAGAGCCCAACGGACGTGAGTTCGTGTCACCCGGGAAAAGTAGACTTTTTTTGGCTATTTTGGCTTTTTCTGGTCCGGTTCGACGCTGGTTCCCCTTCCCGCCTGGGCTCGGTATACCGGAATCGAGTCCGGAATTTTGATTTTCGGTTTTTGTCCTTCGTGACTAGCGTTCGCGCTCTTTTTGTGTTTTCACTGGCAGCCCAGTCTTTTGACCTTGTAGGGGCCCTTTTTCCCCCGATGGCTGCCAGTGGGTTCAAAAAGTCTTATGTCGCTCACCGACATACATGACTGCTGCCTCCGCTGCCTCGGGCCCAACCATGACCCGCTAGTCTGTGGCCCGTGCGGCAAAATGCTGTTGAAAGCACTTCGGAGCCGTCAGCATCAACGTGAGAGAATTTTCTCAGAGTCCGCGTCCGCTTGGGCCCGGACTTCGTCAGAGGCCTCGACATCTCAGGAGTCTGACCCCGAGCACCGTTGGGGTTCCTCTGAGAGGGAATCTCCCACCCGGGAGCACAAAAGGAAGAAGAGGCTCGCGAGGGTGGCATCTGTGGAGGCTCCTGGGTCCTCAAGGGCCAGGTCGTGTAGCCCTGACCGCCGCCCGGGACTCTCGGAGTCGGAGAGGCTGTCCAAGTTACCTCACGTGGAGCCAGAGTCCCTGAGTCACATAAGTGCTGTTGTCCTTGTGGACTCTCCTCCAGGAGAGCCGATGTCGGGCCCCGAGTTGGGGACTGCTGAGTCTCCTGAGCTTGGACTCAGGTTGATGGCCTTGGAGAGCAGCTTGGCTGCCTTCATGGAACAGCAGCGGTTGCTGATTGCCGGTCTGACCGGTGCATCTGCCCTGACCACAGGGACCTCGACGTCCAAGTCGACCCCGGAGACCGAGCCGATCCTTGAGTCAATGAAGTCTTGAGTCGATCCTCGGTCACCCTCGACCTCCCGTGCGGGGCCGATGTCGTCGACGCCGATACCCTCGGCATCGGGGCAGGTGGCACCGAAGCCCACATGGCCAGAGCCGCTCGATTCCTCCTCGGAGGAGTCGGCGTGGGAGACGGAGGACGAGGAGTCCCTGGACACCTTCCGGACCCAATGCGTCCCTTCAGACTCACCGGAGTCCGAGCCTCGGAGAAGGTCCCCCCCGGAGGATACCCGGTTCTCGGACTTCGTGAGGGACATGGCCAAAGCCTTGGCCTTCCCTGCAGATGCTGAGGAGGAGCCTTGAGTCGAGGAGCTCAATGCCCTACAGTATAACTTTCCTCCGAAGGACACCTTTACTGTACCGGTTCCTCCGATGCTGGAATGGCTACTCTTCCGTATGTGGGAGGCACCGGCCTCGGCGCCAATTCTTAGCAAACGGGTCAATTCCATTTATTGTCCGTGTTCCAAAAGGCACAGCTACCGCGCAACTCCATGGTTGTGGAATCGGCCATGCACAGCCTGAAGAGTCAGAAGATGCACTCCTTGGTGCCCCCCTGGCCGGGAGGCCCGGAACCTGGATGCCCTCGGTAGAAAGTGCTTCCAGGGCTCTATGCTATCTTGCCGTGTCCAGACCTACCAGCTGTACATGGGCATGTACCTACGAGACCTGGCAAAGGAGATTGCCAGGTTCTCTGCTGGCCTCGCCGAGGAACCTTTGCAGAGGTTCAAAGCTTTGTCAACAGGGATCCGAGAGTGCTCGAAGTTTATCTCTCGAGGAGCCTATGATGGCTTTGAGGCTTTGGCCCGGGTAGCCGTGGCCGGCATCGGTGCACGCCGTCAGGCCTGGCTACAGTCATCGGACATGGAGTCATGGGTGCAGGACAAGTTGGTTGATGTCCCTTGCCGAGGTGAAAACCTTTTCAGTAAGCCCATGACTGAAAAGGCTGCAGAAATCGAGACTGAGACTCTCACCAGGACAAGGCTGTCCAGGAAGACTTCTGCCCCGTCTCAAAAAAAGAAGGGCTCGGGAAAGAAGCCCTTTTTCCCGAGGAATTGTCCTGCCTACAAATCCTACCCTCAATATCAGGCCTCTTCGGCTCCCCAACAGGGCCAGCAGGCCAAAGGGCAGGAACATGGGCCCCGTAGGCAGAAGACCCCCAAGCCGCCAGCTCCGGCTCCTGCACAGCAGGGAGCGGGGTTTTGACTCCTACAGCATAGCCTCTCCTCTGCTGGTGGCTCCATTCAGCAAAGGGGGTCGGCTGACCCTGTACGCCTACAGGTGACCAGCCATCACAGGGGATTCCTGGGTACTGAGCATAATCCATCAGGGCTACATGCTCTACTTCCACTAGCTACCCCCCTCCTATTTTCCAGGGAAGCCTCCCAGACTCCCTCTATACAGGAACCTCCTCCTTCAGGAGTTGGCAAGTCTTCTGAAGGAACACGCAGTGGAACCGGTGCCTCACCACCTGGAAGGGCAAGGCTTCTACTCCAGGTACTTCCTGGTACCAAAAAGGACAGGGGGCCTCCGGCCTATCCTAGACTTGCGAAACCTAAACAAGTTTCTGGAGAGGGAAAAGTTCAAGATGCTTACCCTTGGGATACTGCTGCCTTACCTCCAGCAAGGAGACTGGCTATGCTCCTTAGACCTAAAGGATGCATATACTCACATCCTCATTCATCCAGAACACAGACAATATCTCAGATTTGTAGTACTTCCCTTTGGCCTAACCTCTGCCCCCAGGGTTTTCACCAAATGCCTGGTAGTGGTGGCAGCTTATCTCAGGAATCAGGGAGTTTGTGTCTTCCCATACCTGGACGACTGGCTCATCAGGGGCCAGTCTCCCCAGGAAGCACGACAAGCCACTCTTCACACTGTTCTGTTCTTCAGCATCTGGGCTTTGTCATAAACTACGCAAAGACCACTTTGCTCCCCTCTCAGAACCTAGATTTTATAGGGGCAAGATTAGACACCCTTCAGGCAAGGGCCTACTTGCCCGAGGACAGGGCTTACAGACTGATGGACTTGGCCAACCAGTTCCACAGCAGTTCTCATGTGTCTGCCAGGCAATACCTGCAGCTACTGGGCCACATGGCATCCACGGTGCATGTGACTCCCAACGCCCCTGGTGGCCCGAACTCTGTTCAAGATTCTCCAGGACAAGGCCTCGGTGATTCTGGCAGCCCCCAGATGGCTGAGGCAGCCGTGGTTTCCACTTCTGCTGCAGTTGGCGGTGGAAACCCCATTCCCTCTGGGGTTGCAACACGATCTCCTGTCTCAGGATCAGGGTTCCCTTCTGCACCCCAATCTCAAGTCCCTCAATCTGATGGCCTGGCTGCTGAAAGGATAGTACTAGCTCCCTTACTTCTACCTAAGGAAGTTGAGGAGGTGGTCTTGGCCTCTAGGAGGCTGTCCACCAGAAAGTCCTATGCCCTCAAGTGGCATAGGTTTACGGTATGTTGTGCTCAGTGCAATGAAGATCCTTTCTCTTGCCTTGTGCCAGTAGTACTGTAGTATCTAGTTCACCTGTCAGACCTATTCCTTAAGTCTAACTCTGTTTGGGTCCACCTCAGTGCTCTGTCAGCGCACCACTCACCGGTGGAAGGACAGTCTGTCGGTTCACCCCTTGGTGTCCAGATTTCTCAGAGGTCTGCTTCTACTAAAGCCTCCGGTTTGTCCACCGGCAGCTGAGTGGGATTTGAATGTGGTCTTGCAGCAACTTACCCACCGTTTGAGCTGATGGCTACTTGCCATTTGCGCTTCCTCTCTTGGAAAGCGCTCTTCCTGGTGGCTCTTACCTCGGCCAGACGTGTGAGTGAACTACAAGCTCTGGTTTCTGATAGACCATAAACACGGTTCTATAAGAACAGGGTGGTCTTGCGGACTCACCCTAAGTTCCTTCCGAAAGTTGTCTCCTCCTTCCACCTCAATCAGGAGGTGGTTCTTCCGAACTTTTCCAGGCCGCATACCAGCCGGGCTGAAACAGTCTTGCATACCCTGGACTGTAAGAGGGCGTTGTCTTTTTACATAGAACGTACGCGGGGGCATCGAAGGGCTACTCAGCTCTTTGTCTCCTTTGACCCTAATAAGATGGGGTTACCTGTCTCCAAGCGTACGTTGTCCACTTGGGTAGCAGATTGTATCGCCTGGGCGTACAAGGCAGCCAACCTCCCCTTGCAGGGTCGAGTCACGGCCCACCGTGTCAGGGCGAAAGCTGCGTCAGTAGCTCATCTCCGCTCTGTTCCGTTGGCAGACATCTGCCGGGCTGCTACTTCGTCTTCAAGCCAGACTTTTGCAGCCCATTACTGCCTGGAGAGAGAGTCCCAAAGGGACAGTGCTTTCGGACAGGCGGTACTCCATAATTTCTTTGAGATTTAGGCAACTTCTACCCTCCGGCCCTTGTGTTGGGCTACCGTACAGGGGCATTCTCAGAGGATATTCTTCTCACGAATGCTGAGGCTCTTGAGAGGGAGCCATTTTTTCAGCTTAGTGTTTCCGGTAGCCTAGAGCTGGGGAGTCCCATATGTGAGGACTGACTTCCTGCTTGGTCTTGGAGAAAGAGTAGTTACTCACCTGTAACAGGTGTTCTCCAGGAGCAGCAGGAATCAGTCCTCACGACCCTCCCTACTCCCCTGGAGTTGCAGTCATATACTTCATTTTGTTTTAGGCTGTCTTTTAGCTATCTCATCAGACTAAGCAAGATGGCACCCTTGCGCGGGAAGGGGACCGTGCATGCGTGCTGCATTCCCAAAGGCTTTCTTTGAAAGCTGGGGAAATGCTCCGCACGAGGGCGCTGTCAGCGCCATCGTCACCCATATGTGAGGACTGATTCCTGCTGCTCCTGGAGAACACCTGTTACAGGTGTGTAGCTACTCTTAACCATATCTCCACATTCTTGAAGACCCGATACAATGTACGGGGTACTACAGTGTCCCGGGTTCCAAAAAATGCAGTTACCACACCATTCCTTGGTTGTGGAATCGGCGATGCGCTGGATCAAAAGTGCCAAGACACATTCCTCTAACCCTCCAGGCCGTGAGGCGAGGATTCTCGATGCCTTTGGTCGTCGATGCTTTCAGCCAGAATAAGTTCTTACATTACATCGAGATTTTACTAAGGATTTGGAACTCATGGCTCCTCTTCTCCCCGAAAACAAGAGAGCCGATTTCCTTTCTCTAGTTAAGCATACCCAAAATGTTTCTAAGTTCATGAACAGGGCAACCTTTGATTGTTTTGAATGCATTAGCAGGACCTCTGTTATTTCTATCGGTGCACGTCAGATTGCTTCGTTACAAGCATCTGATTTAGAGCAGTGGGTGCAAGATAAGCTGGGGAATATTCCTTGCAGAGGAGAAAATCTCTTTGGCAAGGACTGGCAGGATAAAGCGTCTCAGCTTGGGTCCGAGAACATTACCTTAAATAGACTATCCAGGACCACTGTCAAACCAGCTAAGAAAAATACAGTTAAACCCTTTTTCAACAAGAAAAAGAGATTCTATCCTTCTTATACCCAAACTGTCCACTGGTCCAATCCATGCCCCCCAGAAGGGGCAGCAGCAGCCGAAACAACAAAGAAAGGCTCAAGTCCCCAGAGCTCAACCAGCTCAGCAGACAGCCTACGCAAGGTGTCTTTGACCCCTTCCTAGAGTACCTAGTCATCCTTCCTCTAGAAACACTGAAGCCTCTCAACATTCCAGGCAGACTGTTACTTTGCCAAGAGATGGCAGCAGATAGCATCAGAGAATTAGATTCTTTCCATAGTGACAGAGGGGTACAAGCTACACTTCTATAGTATGCCCCCCTCTCTCTACTCCAAGAGAGTTCAGTTCTCGGGCCTCCCTCACCACACTCTTGTGTCAAGAGGTTACCTCACTTCTTGCTCAGGAAGCGATAGAGGAGGTACCTCTTTCTCGACAAGGTCTGGCCTTTTACTCTCCCTACTTCCTCATTCCAAAGAAAACAGGAGGGTACAGGCCCATACTGGACCTCAGGGAGTTAAACAGGTATCTCCTCTGAGAAAAATTCAAAATGATCTCTCTCGGGACACTTCTCCCTTACATTCACAGACAGGATTGGCTATGTTCTCTAGACCTAAAAGATGCCTTTACACATATCCTTATTCATGCAGAACACAAGAGGTTTCTTTGATTCCTCTTTCAGGGAAGACATTACCAATACAGAATTCTACCCTTTGGCCTGGCTTCCACCCCACGTCTTCACAAATGCATGTCAGTAGTAGCAACATTTCTAAGGACTCTAGGGATATTCGTCTTCCCCTACTTAAAAGACTGGCTGATCCGGGCACCAACAGCTCTGGAAGCCAGCTCCGCTCTTTCCTGCACAATGCAAATCCTGCAGTATTTGGGATTGGTCATAAATCTCCCAAAATCCCATCTCACCCCTTCTCAGTCCCTAGAGTTCATAGGGGCTCTTATAGACACACGGCAGTCAAAGGCTTTCTGCCACAACTCCGCTGCGCTCAAATAGTTCAACTGGCTTATCAAGCAGCTATAAAATCTTTTCTGACTGCTCGAGAAATGCTTCATTTGCTGGGGCATATGGCATCCACTGTACATGTGGTCCCCTATGCTCGCCTATACATGCAAGCAGCCCAGTGGACCTTAGCCTCTCAGTGGACGCAGGCATCAGGTCACCTGGGGGACAAAATCAGAAACTCTGCACACCTCATTTCGTCCCTTCAGTGGTGGCAGACACTAGAAAACCTCCTCATAGGAACACCTTTTCAGCAGCCACTGCACCAAGCTACCTTGACGACGGATGCGTCCAAGGCAGGTTGGGGGGCTCATATGGACAATCTCTCCACTCATGGTCTTTGGACCCAGCAGGAGACTTGTCTTCACATAAATCTACTGGAACTCAGAGCCGTTTTCTACGCTCTTCGAGTATTTCAGGACCATCTGCGCTACAAGACATTTCTTGTCCAGACGGACAATCAGGTAGCCGTGTTCTATGTGAACAAGCAGGGTGGAACAGGCTCTCAAGCGTTGTGCAAGGAAGCTCTACACCTCTGGTCCTCCTCAAGAGGCCTTCAGATTCATCTTCTAGCGGTGTATCTCCCAGGCACACAGAATCTTCTGGCAGACAAACTCAGTCAAAGTGCTGCTGCCACACGAGTGGTCTCTCCATTCAGAACAGATTGCTTGAATCTTTCAAATCTGAGGAACCCCAGATATAGACCTGTTTGCAAGTCCTCTGAATGCCAAACTTCCTCGATTCTGTTCCAGAATTCCATCTCGGAACAGTCAGGCAAGGGATGCTTTCCACCTCCACTGGGGTCAGGACTTCCTGTATGCCTACCCACGCATTCCCCTCATTCCCAAGACTCTGTTCAAACTTCATAGAGACAGGGGCCATATGATCCTCATAGCCCCATGCTGGCCACGACAGACATGGTATCCACTGCTTCTACGTCTCTCACAAGCCAGACCTCTGGAGTTGGGATGTGCTCCAGACCTTCTATCCCAGGAGAACAGGATGCTTTTGCACACGAATCCTCAGTCTTTACACCTGATGACATGGTTGCTAAAAGCTTAGAATTCCAGGATGTCAACCCCTCTCAACAGGTTAAGGATATCCTTTTGGCCTCGAGGAAACCTTCCACAAGGCGGGCTTATGTCTTTAAGTGGAAAAGGTTCTCGATCTGGTGTTCAAAGAAGGAACTTAATCCTTTTTCAGTTCCCGTAGAGGCGTTACTGGCATATCTCTTCCATCTTTCATCTTCTGGTCTCAAGACTAATTCAGTAAGAGTCCACCTTAGTGCCATTGCGGCTTTCCACAAGCCCTTTGATGGACAACCTGTCTCCTCTCAGCCACTTGTAGCATGGTTCATGAGAGATCTACTCTTAACTAAGCCTCCCATTAAGCCACCACCCATGGCATGGGACTTAAATCTTGTCCTCGGACAGCTCATGAAGCCTCCCTTCGAGCCCTTAGCCACTACATCCCTGAAGCTTCTTTCTTTGAAGGTAATCTTCCTAAGTGCCCTCACTTCTGCAAGACGCATCAGTGAGCTACAAGCTTTAGTGGCTGATCCTCCTTACACAAGGTTCCACCATGATAAAGTAGTCCTTAGGACTCATCCTCACTTTATGCCAAAGGTGATTTTGCCTTTTCATTTAAACCAGTCGGTTTATCTTCCTGTCGTCTTCCCTGGGCCTCAAATCTCTAGTGCAGAAAGGAATCTTCACACTCTAGATTGTAAAAGAGCTTTAGCCTTTTACCTTCAGAGAACTAGGCAGCATAGAAAGGCTTCTCAGCTTTTTGTTGCCTTTGATTCCAGCCACCTGGGGTTACCAGTCTCCAAGAGAAAACACTCCAGGTGGATTACAGACTGCATATCCTTTACCTATGAGAATAAATGGCTTTCTCTCGAAGGTCATGTTACAGCTCACAATGTTAGAGCAATGGCTGCCTCTATGGCCAACCTTTGCTCTTTGTCCATCGATGACATCTGCAAAGCAGCCACTTGGTCTTCTGTCCACTCCTTTGCAGCCCTTTGCAGCCCATTTTAACCCTGTTAACAGCTTATTAGTTTCCTCTTCCCCGTTCAATCCAAGTTTATTTTCCTGTTACAATGTAAGCATTGATATCACTGTTCTGATGTAATGCAAATATTATGTTTTATGTAAACCGCACTGACTCTGAATAGCGCAGTATATAAGAATGGATAAATAAATAAATTACTGCTTAGACAAGGACTCCAGTTGGGATGCCTGATTTGGCCAGGCTGTTCTCCAGCATCTCTTTCAGACTTAGAACAATTCCTACCCCCGTCCCGGGTTTTGATACCAGATATCCTTGGGAGGAAGCATGACCCACCTCAGCCTGGGCTTAGCTGCTCTAGGGGGTCATCTCCCTGGCATCTCTAAGCTTGAGTCCCCATATGTGAAGACTACATTCCTGCTTGTTCCTAGAGATAACGTAGTTATTCACCTGTAATAGGTGATCTCCGGGAACAGCAGGAATTGAGTCTTCACAACCCTTCCACCTCCCCTAGGAGGTGTCTCTCTCTCTCTCTCTCTTCTTTCCTTCTCTCCTTTTGTCTCAGCTACAAACCCAACTGAAGAGGGAGAGTTGGGAAGGCAGCAGCGCAGGCGCAGTGGGATGCTCCCAAAAGCTTTTCTATAGGACGCTGGGGCGCGTTCCCGCGTGGGCTCCGTCGTGCCGATGATACTCATATGTGAAGACTCAATTCCTGCTGTCCCAGAGATCACCTGTTACAGGTGAAGAACTACACTTTAAGAAGAGTATGAAAAGGGTTGGTTGATTCTGAGAGCTAGCTAAATTGTTAGTGGTGGAAACACTGACACATCATTGCAGATGATCAGTTTTAGATGGCAGAAGGATAACTTAGATTGTGAAGTAGAGTCATACCCCACAAAAGTTCAGGACTAATTTTAAAAGAAATCTTCCCACAGAGTTCCTCTTAAAAAGAAAAAAATGCTGGCTTTCCCTGCCTATTTTGCAGGTTCATATTTGTAGGCTTGCAGTGCCACTGCTTTTCTTTAAGATGGGGGAAGAGGACATTTTATAAAAGGCAGTTTTCTTGTGTAAACACCTGTTCCTTATCGTTCCTCCAGTTCAGTCCTCTACCTCTGTGTTGTCAATCTCCTCCTGCAGCTAGGAGACTGGTATGTCAGAATGATGACATCACTGGATATAGCCTGCTGCACTCCCACTTGCATCCCAGTGAAACCAGTCTCCTTGCAGCAGGAGGACTTGACAAGCCTTAGGGAGAGGCTCTCTGGAGGAATGGATAAGGAGCCAGAGGGATGTTAGGATAGTTTAGGGGTTGAATTTAGTTATAGGTCCGTGTCTCTTTAAAAAAAATAAATAAATAAAGAGGAAGGAAGAAAGGCTTTCTTGCACCCTGCCTGTGTCGGTGCTGTGATTTCTTCCTGGGGGATTCTGACTCAGGCTTTCGAGTCCTCTCCCCCCTCCTGGGTAGCCCAGAAGTCTCACCTCCCTGACTTTACGGGGGTGAGCCCTTCTTTGGCAGTGTGCATCAAGGAGCTGCAGTTTCTGTGCTCCGCGGGTGAGTTGATTGCAGCTTAGCACAAGCTCTTATATGGGCCCGGGATTCAAGGCACTTTCAGCGGCTTTTTCGTGGAGTCTGACAGACCGGAGCGGTAAGTGTTTCGCCGGCGCCCAACTGCTCCTTTTCGCCAGGCCGCGCTGCTCCGGGAGTGACAGAGGAGCTTCGGTGCTTTTCGCACCCTTTTTTCATTCGCGCCCGGCGCTTGCGGCGGCCATTTTGGGAGCCGCGCTGCAGCCGCGTGGCAGCTAATCTGCTCCGGTTCTCTGCTTAGAGTGTTTATTTCTTTTGCTTTCGTTGATTTTTATTGATTTTTTTTTCATTTCTTTTGCTTTCTTTGGTTTGGTTTGTTATTTCATTTGTAGATTACGCTTCTTCAGTCAGCCCTTCAGGATCGGGGGGTGGGGGGTTACTTGTTCAGGAGTATCTTCGTTTAAAAAAAAAAAGAAAAGAGTGACACGGGCAGCTTACGATCAGGCCAGAGCCTGCCTGTCCACGGGGTCAGTCGCTAGCGTATGCCCCGGGGGGGGGGGGGGGCCAGGTTGATTTCTATACTTATGGCTGCCCGGCCTCAGTGCCTCGTGTGTGGCACTAGGAGGGGCACGGTCACTGACACTGGAGTGTGCAGGGGCTGTGCTGCCCTTTCTTCGACAGTGGAGCTTCAGATGGACGCCCATGAGCCCCCGGAGGCGCAGGGGCTGCCAGGGGGGGTGGAGGCTGCTTCCACGCGCATATTGGTGCCAGAGTCGGAGGATCTGGCAGGGCCCTCTGGTGAACTCTTGCCAACTCAGGAGTCCGGTCTCGGTATCTTTAGTCCGGAGTTTGTTCTACTTATGCACAACGCGTTTTGCCTGCGGCAGCAGGGCAAGCAGCCGCGCTCGGCGTCTCCGGCGTCCCAGCCTCCGCAACTGGTGGTGGAAGGAGGGGTAGGCGCGGATTCGCCAGCCCCGAAGCGAGCGAAACTTTCCGACCCGGTGGAGGGTCCCTGGCCGGAAGCCCAGGATCCGGAATGGGATCCTGAAGAGGGTTCGCAGGACCTGGAGGAAGGTGAGATTCCGGAGCCCGAGGATCAAGCGAAACTCAGGGTGTTCCGCAGAGAGGAGCTGGCTGCCTTGATTGCGGGAACGTTGCAGATGTTGAACCTTGCTCCGCCGGCGGCGGTGGAGGACGAAGTGGAGGATCCGGTCATCCAAGCGGTTCGACAGACTCAGGTGGTGTTTACGTTGCACCGTGTGGTGGAAAAGATGATTCAAGATGAATGGGATAAGCCGGAAGCTGGGCTTTGGGGAATTCGGACGTTGAATAGGTTATCTCCTTTGGCGGATTCAGCTAAAGACAGATTCCGGGCACCGCAGATAGACGCGGTGGTTTCCGCTGTTACGAAGAAGACAACCATTCCGGTTGAAGGGAGTGCGGCTTTGAAGGATGCCCAGGACCGTAAAGTTGACGGTCTATTAAAGCAGGCTTTTGTAGCAGATTCTATTTTGCTTCAGGCCTCCATCTGCGGAGCTTGGGTAGCCAGAGCGTGTTTACGCTGGGCCCAGTGGCTGCGCCAATCGTCGCACATCGATCCTGAGGAGATGGAGTTGGATCGCTTGGAGTCCGGTACGGCCTTCCTCGCAGATGTGCACTACGACTTGATTAGGGCACTGGCCAATAGCATGGGGTCGGTAGTGGCGGCCCGTAGATCGTTGTGGCTCCACAATTGGCTCCACTGGGCCTTCTAAATCCCGCCTCAGCAAGCTTCCCTTTAAGGGTGGTTTGCTGTTTGGAGAAGATTTGGAGAAGTTGGTGAAGGGACCTGGGTGAGTCCAAGGCGGGTCGGCTGCCTGAGGACAAGCCGAAGCAGGCCAAGCCCGGCCAAGGCGGTCGGGGTCAGTTTCAGGATTTCCGGAGATTTCGCTCAACGCGTCCCGGTGCCTTTCAGAGAGGGCGGTTCTCATCTAGAGGCCAGGGCATTCGTGGGTTTCGGGGAGCAAATAGGGGCTTCTCGGCTAACCCTGTGTCCGCTACACGTAAAGCCCAATGAAGCGAGGCGGGTCCCGGTGGGGGAACCTCCCATCGGCGGAAGGCTTCGGGAGTTTCTTCCCGCCTGGACCCTCATCACATCCGATCAATGGCTGCTGGAAATCATTCAACACGGCTACGCGCTGGAGCTGGCGCGGCCCGTGCGGGACTCCTTTGTCTTGTCTCCTTGCAGGGGTCCCAAGAAAACGGCGGCGGTTCGCAAAACTTTGCAAAGGCTAATTCAGTTGGGAGCTGTGGTGGAAGTTCCAAAGGCCGATTACGGCATGGGTCGCTACTCCATTTATTTCGTCGTGCCCAAGAAGGGCGGCCAAATGAGACCCATACTCGACCTGAAAGGGGTGAATCGCTGCTTACAGGTCCCGCACTTTCGCATGGAAACGTTGAGATCCGTCATAGTGGCGGTGCAGCGAGGAGAATTCTTGACGTCTCTAGACCTGTCGGAAGCGTATTTGCACATTCCCATTCGAGAGGCTCACCAGCGCTTCCTGCGGTTCGCCCGCCTTTGGGGCTACTATCAGTTTCAGGTGTTGCCGTTCGGCTTGGCGCCGAGGACCTTCACCAAAATTATGGTGGTGGTAGTGGCGGCGTTGCGCAAGGAAGGGATTCTGGTCCACCCTTATCTAGACTGGTTGATTCGAGCCAAGTCCGCGGAAGAAAGTCTCCGGGTGACGTACCGGGTGGTGCATTTCTTGCAGGAGCTTGGTTGGGTGGTCAACCCAACCAAGAGCCGATTACAGCCCACTCAGGACCTCGAATACTTGGGGGTCCGGTTCGAAACGAAGAAGGGACGAGTGTTTCTCCCACACAAGCGAGCCGAGGGTTTGCGGACCCTGGTGCGGCAGTTCCTGTCGGTGTCGGCGTCATTGGCGTGGGATTATCTCCGGGTGCTGGGCACCATGGCAGCGACGTTGGAGGCGGTGCCTTGGACGAGGTTTCATATGCGTCCTCTCCAGAGGGCACTGCTCCGTCATTGGTCGCATCAGAAAGATGCGTTGGACAAGCGTCTGTCTTGCCCGAGCAAGGTGCGGCAGTCCCTTCGTTGGTGGCTTTGACACTCATCACTGGCGGCCGGCTTGCCGCTGGAACAGCCGGAATGGATTCCGTTGCTGACGGATGCCAGTCTGGTGGGCTGGGGAGCCCACTGCGGAAGCCAGTTTGCGCAAGGCCTTTGGACTCCCTTGGAGGCCTCGGCAATAAATCGCTTGGAGCTTCGGGCAATGTTCCGGGGCCTTCAGGCATTCGAGGTGTTGGTGCGCGATCAGCCTGTTCGAGTGCTCTCCGACAACTCGGCGACGGTGGCTTACATCAACCGGCAGGGCGGCACCGGGAGTGCCGCGATGGAGGCAGAAGCCGACGAGTTATTCGCTTGGGTGGAGCCTCGCTTGTCCGCGATCTTGGCAGCGCATATTGCCGGCAAAGACAATGTCACCGTGGACATCCTCAGCAGAGTGCACGTGGATGCAGGAGAGTGGGAACTGCATCCCGAGGTTTTCCGACAAATAGTCTGGCGCGGGGGGACTCCGGTTATGGATCTCATGGCGATCTTTCCGTCGGCCAAAGTCGGACGTTTCTTCAGCAGACGTCGGGAACGGATGTCGGAGGGCATCGACGCCTTGCTTCGTCGGTGGCCGTCGGGCGGACTTCTGTATGTTTTCCTGCCCTGGGCGCTAATAGGCCGGGTAATTCAGAAGATCGGAGCGCATGCCGGGAAGGTGCTGTTGGTGGCACCCGATTGGCCGAGGCGGCCTTGGTACGCCAATCTCATACGTCTCTTGGACGGAGAGCCTTGGCGATTGCCGGCAAGGTCGGATCTGTTGCTCCAAGGGCCCCTGTTCATGCCGCAAGTGGATCGGTTCTCGCTTACGGTTTGGCCATTGAGAGGGCTAAGCTCATGAAGAAAGGCTACTCATCGGCGGTGGTCGCGACGTTACTGAGAGCGCGTACGCATTCGGCTTCTTTGGCTTACGTGCGAGTCTGGCGTATCTTTGAAGATTGGTGTTCGCAGCGCCATGTTCAGCCGAGCTCGGCTTCAGTTCCGCTGGTCTTGGAATTTCTACCGAACGGCTTTGATAAAGGGCTCGCGGCCAGTTCCTTGCGCGTTCAACTGGCAGCCCTTTCCTGTTATCGGGGCAAGGTCAATGGCATGCCGTTAGGGGCTCATCCTGACATGGGTCGTTTTCTGAAGGCGGCTGCTCGGTTGCGCCTGGCGCGTAGGGTGTACGTTCCACCGTGGGACCTGAATCTTGTTCTCACAGCGCTGGCCGAGTCCCCCTTTGAGCCCTTGCATCGGGCGTCAGTGAAAGATTTGACTTTGAAGGCGGTATTTCTGGTAGCAATTTGTTCCGCGCGGAGAGTTTCAGAACTGCAAGCCTTGTCGTGTCGAGAGCCCTTGTCTTTCCAAGGAAAAGGTGGTTTTGCGTCCGGTTCCGTCCTTTCTGCCTAAGGTGGTGTCTCCTTTTCATGTGAACCAGGCGGTGTGTTTGCCCGTTCTGGGGTCTTTGGGGGGGGACGACTCGGATCGCAGTCTTCGGCGTCTCAACGTGAAGAGAACCTTGCGTCAGTATTTGCGGGTCACGGAGGCATTCCATAAGTCTGAGCGGTTGTTTGTACGGGGGAGTACGCAAAGGTGAGGCGGCGGCTAAGGCCTCAATAGCTCGCTGGCTTAGGGAAGCGATTGCGTCCGCTTATTAACTACGCGGGCGCGTTGCGCCGGTGGGGCTGAGAGCACATTCTACCAGGGCGCAGACGGCGTCTTGGGCGGAGCATGGTTTGGTTCCCCCGGGGGACATTTGTAGAGCGGCTACTTGGTCGTCACTGCATACGTTCAGCAAGCATTACCGACTGGATGTTGTGGCAGCTTCGGATGCTCGTTTCGGTTCGGTGGTCTTGTCTGCCGGCTGGAAGGGTCCCTCCCATTGATCACTGCTCTGGTACATCCCAGAGGTAGAAGACTGAACTGGAGGAACGATAAGGAAATGATAATTACACTTACCTGGTAATTGTAGTTCCTTGAGTGACGACAGTTCAGTCCTCCTTCCTGCCCGGATGTGTCAAGGGGGTTCCTGATTGGTGGCAGGCGGGAAATGGTTACAGGTGAGTCTGCATTCCTTCAATTCTGTGGTTTGTTAACCTCTCGATGACGGGGCAGGTAGTAAGAAAGCCTTGTCGGGGGGTGCATCATTTATAGTTGTAGATGTTATGTTTAGCTACTTATTTGTTGCTCCTTTGAGTCTGCTTTGTTATAGTTTACACTGGGATGCAAGTGGGAGTGCAGCAGGCTATATCCAGTGATGTCATCATTCTGACATACCAGTCTCCTAGCTGCAGGAGGAGATTGACAACCCAGAGGTAGAGGACTGAACTGTCGTCACTCAAGGAACTACAGTTACCAGGTAAGTGTAATTACCATTTTTTACCTGTGGAAGCTCTTTTAAAAAGCCCTCTATATATATTATATTGAATTAAGGAACAGCAGATGTTGAAAGCGTCATGTTGGTATTTTTAGGGGACTTTGGCGGAAACATTCCGGAGCTTCAAGTGTCTGCCTGATATCCTGACAAAGAGACTAGTCTATGCAGCAAACTTGCATTAGAACCTAGTGCAGGAGTGGTGCTAACACACTTCCGCTTTCCTGCTACCATATTTCAAAATGGTGGTACCTGACCCCGTGTGGAGCATCCCAGGGATGCACCTTCTGGGGGGGCTCCTTATTTTGTAGGATGAGTTACTGGCCCCCCCTCACCTGGATGGTGCATCTCTGGGATGCATCGTGTGGGGTCAGGCATCACCATTTTGAAAGATGGTGGTGGGGAAGCAGAAGCTTATTGCCATCACTCCCACCTCCCAACTTTCTATAGGTACTGTTGGGGAGTGGGGTCTGGAAAGGATCTAGGGTACAAGGAGGCTCATAGGGCCACCAATGATTTCTTTGATTGGCTGGGTATGGGGTCAGGCCCACACAGCCATCAGTGATTTTTGTACTGGTCGGGGGGGGAGGGATGCACCAGTCCCCCAACCCTGGGTCAAGACGTAGAGGGGTCTATGCCAGTGCCTGGATCATTTGAGATGAATGTTAAACCACCTTGTATAATCCTTTAGATGTGTCTTTATGCCCTCTTGAAGCTAACATAAAGATCCAGGACTCGAAAAGTATTTACATGGTTTATAGCCTAGTAAACCATGTAAATGCCTTAAAATAGGATAGTCAACGGCACTTACACGATTACTGCTGTTGACTATCCCCTTTTAACCCCGCTTTCTCCCGGAACAAGCAGGAAGTCGGTCCTCACATATGGATGACGTCTGCACCGATGGAGCCCACGCGAAAGCATCCCCCCAGCTTTCAAAGAAAGCCTTTGGGAGATGCCACCATGCATGCGTGGTCCCCTTCCCGGCCAAGGGTGCCATTTTGCTCAGTCTCCTTTTTTCCGTGGAACCCTTCAGATGTTTGTCTGGCTTGTCCCCGGAAAAAGTTGTGTTTTTCTCTCCGAGTTTCATACTCCCGGTATTGCACCGGTACTCCTCCAGCCTACCGACCTCGATGCCTCGGCGTCTAGTTCAGTCTCTTTTTGTGGGTTTTTTTTGTCCGTCCTTTTCCTAGCATCTTTGTGCCTTTCTTCTCCCACTGGCAGTCCGGAGAGTCTTCGATCTTGCAGGGGTACTTTCCCCCCATGGCTACCAGTAGCTTTAAGAATTGTGATTGGAGCTCTAAAATTCTGTCTTTGACCGACACACACAACTGCTGTCTCCGCTGCCTTGGGCCAGACCCCGACCCGGCAGCCTGCGGCCTCTGCAAGAGGATGTCCAGTAAGGCCCTCAAGAGCTGCCAGCAGCAGCGTGATAAGTTTTTCCCTGAGTCCCCTGTGCTTCCAAAGGCCAGGGCCTCGTCTAATGCCCCGACATCTTGGGCGGAACCTTCCGAGCCTGAGCCTCATCGTGGGTCCTCAGAAGGGGATCTCACTCGAGTGAACCCAGGAAGAAGAAACCCTCAAAGGCAGTGTCCTTGGATGATTCTGACCGGCCGAGTGCTTCCCGGGCACGGTCCTGCAGTCCGAGACACTCGTCTGAGGCGTCGGAGAAGGAGCAGCCTGAGAAGGTCCCCTGGAAGGATCCAAGCGCGGACCGACCTCTGTCCCCACACACTATCCTCGTGGAGGATTCCCCTTCAGGGGAGCCGACATCGGACCAGAGTCCCTCGGTGCCCGCGCCAAAGGCTGTGGAGCCTTCTGTTCTGGAGTCCAGAATGGTGGCCCTAGAGTGCTGTTTATCTGCCTTCGTGGACCAGCAGTGGGCACTGTAGTCTGCCATGACCAATTCATCCGCCCCAACCACCGGGCCCTTAATGTCCAAGATGTCCCTGGAGGCCGAACCAATCCTTGAGGTCCTTTGGCCTCAAGTCGATCCTCAGCAGAGGTTGCGATCTGAGTCCGCTCGAAGGGACCGAGGTCATCCCCAGCAAGTTTGCTGGGCACTGGCCGCAGGGCTTCGGGGGCCCCGAGGCCCACGGAGCAGCCCTCCTACTCTGAATGGTTGACAGAGAACGAGGAGTCTCCAGATACCCGTCGCCACCGCAACGTCCCATCTGACTCCTGTCTTGGAGCCTCGACGGTGGTCCCCGCATGAGGATATGGGCTTCCTTGATTTTGTCAAGGACATGTCGAAGGCCCTGGCATTCCCAACCAAGTCGGAGGAGGACCCTTGGGCGGATTAGTTGGATATCCTCCAATATGAGGACCCTCCGCGGGAATTGCTCGCGGTGCCTATCCCTTCCATCCTGGAACAGCTGAGGCTCGGAATGTGGGAGACACTGGCTTCGGTGCCGGTGGTGAGCCAACGCTCGACTCGATGTATCGAATCCGCCGGAGCCCGGGTTTCCAAAAGTCACAGCTGCCGCATAACTCCATGGTAGTGGAATCTACCATGCGACGGCTGAAAAGCCAGAAGACACACTCCTCTGTGCCCACCGGCAGGAAGGCCTGCACCCTGGACGCCCTTGTCAGAAAGTGCTATCAGGGCCCCATCTAGGCCTACCAGCTGTATATGGCATGTACCTGAGAGACCTGGCAAAGGAACTCACCGGGTTCTCAGCTGGTCTCTCCGAGGAACCCTTGCAGCAGTTCAAGAACCTGGCCAAAGCTGTCCATGAATGCTCCAAATTCATGTCTCGAGCGGCCTATGACAGGTTCGAGTCGGCAGCACGAGTAGCGGCAGCTGGCATCGGTGCATGCCGCCAAGCTTGACTACAGTCGTTCGACCTCGAGCAGTGGGTTCAGGACAAATTGGTCAATGTCCCCTGCCAAGGAGAGAACCTCTTTGGCAGACCCATGACCGACAAGGCTTCCAAGCTGGAGACAGTTCAATGCGAGGACCGGACTCTGCAAGAAGACCACAGCCCCTCCCCAATGAAAGGGCTCGGGTAAAAAGTCCTTTTACTTGAGAAAGGGAGCTGCTTACAGAAACTACCCACCTTATCAGGCCTCCCCAGCTCCCCAACAGGGTCAGCAAGCCAAGGGACATGGGCATGTCCCACATAAGCAGAAGGCTCCAAAACCCCAGGCACCAGCTCCAGCCCAGCCAAGATGGAGTATTTTACTCCTTCAGCATAGCCTATCTACCCCAAGGAGATCAGCAGCCCACAGGGGGACATCTGACCATCTATGCCCAGAGGTGGGTGACGATCATAACCAATTCCTGGATACTTCGGATAGCCAGGGAGGGTTACCTCCTTCACCTGACTCAAACACCCCCCCCCCCCTTATTTCCCAGGACAGCCCCTCAGGTCTCCTCTCCACCGGGACTTTCTTCTGAAGGAGTTGTCAAGTCTTCTCGAGGGCAAGGCGGTGGAACAGACGCCCCACCATCTCAAGGTCAAGGGGTTCTACTCCAGGTACTGCCAAAAAGGATGGGGGGGACGGGGACCTTGGGCCCATCCTCGACATGCGCAACATCATCAAATTACTGGTGAAGGATAAGTTCAAGATGTCTCCCTTGGAACATTGCTGCCCTACCTCCAGCAGGGAGACTGGCTATGCTCCTTAGACCTCAAGGATATTTATACCCACATCCTCATCCACCCCAACCACAGGCAGTATCTGCAGTTTGTAGTGGGGGGCAGGCATTTTCAGTACAGGGGGCTCCCCTTCGTCCTAGCCTCTGCCCCAAGAGTTTTCACAGAATGCTTGGCAGTCATGGCCACCTTCCTCCGTCTCCAGGGGGTCTTCGTCTTTCCCTACCTGGACAACTGGCTCATAAAGGGAGGCACGGCTTAAGAGGTGCAGCAGGCCACCGCACGCACTATCCAGGTTCTGCAGCACTGTAGGTTTGTCATAAACTACCCCATGTCTCACTTCCTCCCGACACAGTGTCTGGTGTTCATTGGGGCAGAGATCAACATTCTCCAGTGAAGGCTTTCTTGTCCAGGGACTGAGCCAATCATCTCAGGACTCTGGCTCGGGACATACAGTACCATCCCTCGGTGCCCACTCAGCTTCTCCTGCCCCTCCTCGGGCACATGGCCTCCATAGTCCTAGTCACCCCCGATGCTCACCTCCACATGAGGGAGGCACAGTGGTGTATCCAGCACCAGTGGTCTCAGGCCATGGGCCGCCTCCGAGACACAGTTTCTGTGACCCGCCAACTGGCAGATTCTCTGGTCTGGTGGCAGTCTCCCCAGCATCTCGAGGCGGACAGGCCTTTTTGAGCCCAAAGCCCCTCAAGGGTCCTCACCACAGATGCCTTCCTGCTCGGCTGGGGAGCACACTGTGTAGATCTCTGCACTTGGGGCAGTTGGTCACCAGACAAGAGCACGTAGCAGATAAACCTCCTGGAGCTCCGAGCCATACATCTAGCCCTGAGGGTTTTCTGTCAGCACCTGCGTCACCAGCTGGGTGTGGTTGAGACATACAACCAGGTGTTCTACCTGAACAAACAGGGGGGCACTTGGTCTCGTACCATTTGTCAGAGGGCACTGGTCCTCTGCTCGTACGCAAATCCAACATTGTATCCTCCTGCTGGCAGTGTACCTGCCAGGCCAGGACAACCTCCTGGCCGAAAGTCTCAGCAGAGTTCTCCAGCCACACTATTGACAGCTGAAACCCAGGGTAGTCAGTAGGTTTTTCTCCAGGACCAAGCAGGAAGTCAGTCCTCACATATGGATGTCATCGGCGCCGATGAAGCCCCAGCGGAGCATTTCCCCAGCTTTCTAAGAAAGCCTTTGGGAATGCAGGCACGCCTGCGCGGTTCCCTTCCCGCCTAAAGGTGCCATCTTACCTCAGTCTCTCTTTTTCCGAGAAGCCCACCGGACGTGTATCCTGTCATCCCGGATAAAAGTGTGATTTTTCAGCGATTTTCACTATTTTTTTCTTTCCGGTTCGACGCCGGTTCCCCTCCCGCCGGGTTCGGTACACCAGCATCGAGCCCGATTCTTCTTTTTCGGTTTTTGCCCTTCGTGGCTGGCGTTCGCGCCCTTTTTTTATTTTTCCCTGGAAGGCCAGTCCTTTGACCTCGCGGGGACTCTTTTTTTTCCCCAATGGCTTCCAGCGGTTTTAAAAAGTGTGATAGGTGTAAGAAGTTGATGTCTCTCACCGACACACATGACTGCTGCCTTCGGTGCCTTGGTCCTGATCATGACCCTAAGACGTGTGGACCATGTGGGAAGATGTCTTCCAAAGCACTACGAAGTCGCCAGCAGCAGAAAGAAAGGTTTTCTCCGACTCAGCCTCCGGCCGGGCTTGGACCTCGTCTGAAGCCTCGACATCTCGGGATTCGGATCCCGAGCGCCGTCGGGGCTCCTTGGACAGGGGGTCTCCCGACCGGGAACGCAAGAAGAAGAAGCGGCTCATGAGGGCGTCATCGTCAGAGGTCCCTGGCTCCTCGAGGGCCAGGTCTAAGACCCCTGACCGTCGCCCCGGGCCCGTGGAACAAGAGAAGCCTGCCAAAGTTCCTCGCGTGGAGCCGGAGTCTGCTGGACACGTAAGCCCCGTAGTCCTCGACGACTCTCCTCCCAGAGAGCCGACGTCGGGCCTGGCGCCGCCGGGGCCCGAGTCGGTGGCTGCTGCGTCTCCCGAGCTGAGTCTCAAGATGAGACTTGGAGTGCAGACTGTCTGCCTTCATGGAGCAGCAGCGGGCACTGATGGCCAGCCTGTCTGGCGCATCTGCCCCGACCACGGGACATCGACATCGACCCCAGAGACCGAGCCGATACTGAAGTCCATGATGGCTCGAGGTTGACCTCGGTCGCGGTCTCCCTCGACCTCCCATTCGGGACCGAGGGCGTCGACGCCGGTGCATCCGGCGTCTGGGTGGGTGCTCCAGGGCCCTGCGGGGTCGGACCGCGACTCCTCGTCGGACGAGTCGGAGGATGAGGAGTCCCCCGACACGTTCAAGACTCGGTGCATCCCGTCGGACTCACCGCAGTCTGAGCCCCAGAGTAGATCCCCTCCGGAGGATACCCGGTTCTCGGAGTTTGTCCGGGATATGGCCACTGCGTTGGCTATCCCGGCGGACCCCGAGGAAGAGCCTCGAGCTGACGAGCTCGAGGCCCTGCAGTACGACTCTCCTCCGAAGGAGGCCTTTACTGTCCCGGTTCCTCCGATGCTGGAACGGCTCCTCTTCCAGATGTGGGAGGCACCGGCCTCGGCGCCGGTTCTAAGCAAGCGGGTCGATTCGATTTATCAGCTCCGGAAGAGCCCTGGCTTTCAAAAGGCGCAGCTACCACACCATTCCATGGTGGTGGAATTGGCCATGCATCGCCTGAAAAGTCAGAAGATGCATTTTGCGGTGCCCCCCGGTAGGGAGGCCCGGAACCTCGATGGCGTCGGTAGAAAGTGCTTCCAGGGCTCGATGCTTGCTTGCCGTGTCCAGTCTTACCAGCTGTACATGGGCATGTACTTGCGAGACCTGGCCAAGGATTTGGCCGGGTTCTCCGCTGGTCTCTCCGGGGAGCCCTTGCAGAGATTCAAGTCCTTGTCCTAGGGGATTCGGGACTGCTCGAAGTTTGTCCCGTGCCACCTACAATAGCTTAGAGGCTTCGGCCCGAGTTGCGGCAGCCGGCATCGTGGCTTGACGCCAGGCATGGCTGCAGTCATCGGACCTCGAGCCATGGGTTCAGGACAAGTTGGTCGATGTCCCTTGCCGAGGTGAGAACCTTTTTGGCAAGCCCATGGCCGAGAAGGCCGCACAGCTCGAAACTGAGCACCTTACAAGGACAAGGCTATCCAGAAAGACCTCTGCCCCTTCTCACAAGAAGAAGGCCTCGGGTAAGAAGCCCTTTTTTCCCGAGGAAGAGCACTGCCTACAAACAGTACCCTCAGTATCAGGCTGCCCAAGCTGCACCCCAGAGTCAGCAAGCCAAGGGGCAGGGTAATGGGCCCCGTAGGCAGAGGACCCCCAAGCCTCCGGCCCCTGCTCCCACTCAGCAGGGTGGGGGGCTTTTGACTCCTTGAGCGTAGCCTCTCAGTCCCTGCTCTCCCAACCCTGCACAGGAGGTCGCCTCGCCCTCTTTGCCCACCAGTGGCCCCACATCACTGGGGACAGTTGGGTGTTGAACATAGTCCACAGGGGCTATGCTCTTCATTTTCACCAACTGCCTCCGCCATACTTTCCAGGGGAGCCTCCAAGGCCTCCCCTGCACACAGATCGTCTCCTCCAAGAGCTTCAAGGTCTGTTGGTGGACAGGGCGGTGGAGCCTGTGCCTCCCCACTTGCAAAGTCAGGGGTTCTACTCCAGGTATTTCCTGGTGCCCAAAAGAACCGGTGGCCTTCGACCTATTCTGGCCCTCAGGAACCTCAACCAGTTTCTAGAGAAGGAAAAGTTCAAGATGCTTACTCTTGGAACACTTCTGCCCTACGTCCAGCAGGGTGATTGGCTATGCTCCTTAGATCTAAAGGATGCGTACACTCACATCCTCATTCATCCAGACCACAGAAAGTACCTCAGGTTCATTGTGGGAGGAAACCATTATCAGTACAGAGTACTGCCTTTTGGCCTGACCTCCGCTCCCAGAGTCTTTACCAAATGTCTGGCAGTGGTGGCAGCCTACCTGAGAAATCAGGGAATCTTTGTCTTCCCCTATCTGGACGACTGGCTCATCAGGGGTCAGACATGCCAGGAGGCCAGACAAGCCACCCTCAGAACTATTGCTCCTCTTCAAAGCCTAGGGTCTGTAATAAACTTCGCAAAGTCCACTTTGCTCCCCTCTCAGAATCTGGAATTCATAGGAGCAAGGCTGGACTCTCTCCTGGCAAAGGTTTTCTTGCCAGAAGACAGAGCACAAAGATTGAAAGCCCTGGCAAACCAGTTTCTCAACAGGTCACTAGTCTCCGCCAGACTCTGCCTTCTAGGCACATGGCTTTGACGTGACCCTTAATGCCAGGCTCCATATGAGGCCTGCACAGTGGTCCCTTCGGAATCAGTGGTCACAAGCCACAGGCAGCCTCAGAGACAGAATAAGGGTGTCCAGACCATTTCTGGACTCCCTCAATTGGTGGCTGCACCCACCCATTCTACTAAAGGGGGTGCCCTTTCAAATTCCAGAGTACACAGTGGTACTGACCACAGACGCCTCCCTACAGGGCTGGGGGGCTCATTATCTCAACAAGTGCACCCAGGGCCTGTGGTCTCCTTGGGAGGCTGCACAACAGATCAATCTCCTAGAACTCAGGGCTATTCGCTTGGCTCTCAAAGCTTTCTCTCCTGCCCTGGCTCATCAATCTGTCCTGGTTCAGACAGACAATCAGGTAGCCATGTTTTATGTGAACAAACAAGGCGGAACTGGGTCCAGGCTGCTTTGTCGGGATGCTCAGGACCTTTGTTCATTTGCCCTCAAGCACAACATGCTCCTCAGGGCGTTGTACCTTCCAGGCCAGGAAAACTACCTGGCCGACCGGCTGAGCAAAATTTTGCAGCCCCACGAGTGGCAGCTTCATCCCTTGGTGGTTCAGAAGATCTTCCTGAAATGGGGTCTCCCTTTGTTAGATCTCTTTGCCAGTCCACTGAACAAGCAACTGCCAAAGTTCTGCTCCAGGCAACCGGATAGCAGCAGATGCTTTTCTGATTCCATGGTCTCAGGGCCTCCTGTATGCGTTTCCTCCCACACCTCTGGTGGCCCGAACTCTGTTCAAGATTCTCCAGGACAAGGCCTCTGTCCTGCTGGTGGCTCCTCTGTGGCCGAGACAGCCTTGGTTTCCACTTTTGCTTCAGCTGGCAGTGGATCCCCCACTGCCTCTAGGGTTGCAACCCGACCTTCTGTCTCCGGATCAGGGGTCTCTTCTGCACCCTAACCACAAAGCTCTCAATTTGATGGCTTGGAGGCTGCAAGGGTAGTTTTGGCTCCTTGGGGCCTACCTCAGGAAGTTGAGGAGGTTGTCCTAGCCTCTAGGAAGCAGTCCACAAGAAAAACCTATGCTCTCAAATGGAAGAGGTTTTCTGTGTGGTGTCAGCTACGTACAGAAGATCCCTTCTCCTGTACTGTCCCTGTAGTACTTCAGTATCTGTTGCACTTATCCAATCAGGGACTTAAGTCCAATTCTGTTCGGGTCCACCTCTGAGCTCTAGCAGCTCACCACTCACTAATGGAAGGACATTCTCCGTCGGTTCACCCCTTTGGTGTCCCGGTTTCTCAGAGGCCTGCTTTTGCTTAAGCCTCCCATCCGTCCTCCTGCCCCTGAGTGGGAGTTGAATGTGGTCTTGCAGCAACTGACTCGCCCACCTTTTGAGCCGATGGCTACTTGCCCTCTACGCTTCCTGTCCTGGAAGACACTATTCCTAGTGGCCCTTACCTCGGCCAGGCGAGTTAGTGAGCTTCAGGCCCTGGTCTGTGACAGGCCTTACACTCGCTTCTATGGGAACAGGGTAGTCCTTAGGACTCATCCAGAGTTCCTCCCAAAGGTTGTCTCCTCCTTCCACCTTAACCAGGAGATGGTTCTTCCAACATTCTTCCCTAGGCCCCATGCAAGCCAGGCTGAAGCAGTTCTGCATACCCTGGACTGTAGGAGGGCCTTATCCTTCTACCTTGACCGTACGCAAGGGCATAGAAGGGCTACTCAGCTCTTCGTATCCTTTGACCCTAATAAGTTGGGGTTGGCTGTGTCCAAGCGTACCTTGTCCATCTGGGTGGCTGACTGTATCACCTGGGCTTACAGGGCGGCTGACCTTCCTTTGCAGGGTTGGGTTACGGCCCACCGTGTCAGGGCAATGGCTGCCTCAGTGGCTCATCTCTGCTCTGTGCCCTTGGTAGACATCTGCAGGGCTGCAACTTGGTCTTTAAGCCAGACGTTTGCGGCCCATTACTGTCTGGAGAGGGAGTCCCGTAGGGACAGTGCTTTTGGCCAAGCAGTACTCCGGAATCTCTTTGAGGTTTAGGCAACTCCTGCCCTCTGTTGGGCTATCGGTGGAGGTTGAGTCAGTGAAAAGCCTTTCTTTGCTGCTGAGACTAGAGGGAGTTCTCTTGTTCAGCCTGGGTACCTGGTAGCCCAGAGCTAGGGAGTCACCCATATGTGAGGACTGACTTCCTGCTTGGTCCTGGAGAAAGAGTAGTTACTCACCTGTAACAGGTGTTCTCCAGGAGCAGCAGGAATCAGTCCTCACAACCCTCCCTCCTTTCCTTGGAGTTGCAGTTGTACATAGTTTAATTTTTTCATTTTTTGTGTGCTGTTAATAGCTATGTCATTTGACTGAGGTAAGATGGCACCTTCAGGCGGGAAGGGAACCGCGCATGCGTGCCTGCATTCCCAAAGGCTTTCTTAGAAAGCTGGGGTAATGCTCCGCTGGGGCTTCATCGGCGCCGATGACACCCATATGTGAGGACTGATTCTTGCTGCTCCTGGAGAACATCTGTTACAGGTGAGTTAACTACTTTTTCCAGTTCGGGGGGGAAACCCGTGATGGATCTGTTCGCCATCCCAGACAACTTTCAGTTGCCCCGCTTCTGCTCCCGGAAGTCCTGCCCCTCCAGGGTGGCAACGGATGCGTTCCTGGTCTCATGGTCGGAAGGCCTCATGTACGCCTTCCCTCCTATGCTGCTGATTGCCAAGACCTTCAGGACCCTCTGCGACAGGGCCTCACTCATTCTGGTAGCTTCTCGGTGGCCCAGGCAACCGTTGTTCCCGTTGCTTCTACAGCTGACGGTGGAGACCCCCATCCCCTTGTGGACCTCTCCTAGACTCTTATCTCAGGAGGTTGGCTCTCTCCTGCACTCCAATCTGGGGTCCCTGTCGCTGACAACCTGGCTGCTGAAAGGGTGACTCTGGCCCCTTTCAACCTCCCGGTTGAGGTGGAAGACATTCTGCTGGCCTCTCCCAAGGCCCTCTACTAGGAAGGCCTACACCCTCAAATGGCGCAGGTTCTCTGTAAGGGTCAGTCACGTGTTTGGCTCACCATTCTCCTGCCCGGTGGCTCTGGTGTTACAGTACCTTCTCCACCTCTTTCAGTCCGGGCTCAAGTCTAACTCAGTCTGAGTGCATCTTAGTGCCCTGGTGGCACATCACCATCTGGTGGATAGTAAGCCCCTCTCGGCCCAACGGTTTGTGTCCCATTTCCTTCGGGGTCTGCTCTTATCGAAGCCTTCAGTTCGCCCTCCGGCAACCGAATGGGATCGCAATGTGATGTTGGGGCAGCTCACTCGCTCGCCTTTTGAACCTCTGGCTACCTACCACTTTTGCTACCTCTCTTGGAAGGTGGCTTTCCTGGTCGCGCTTATCTCTGCTCACAGAGTTAGCGAGCTTCAGGCTCTTGTGGTGGAGGCGCCCTATACCAGGTTTTACCAGAACAGAGTGGTGCTTTGCACACACCCCAAATTCCTGCCGAAGGTACTATTGCCCTTCCATCTCAACCAGGAAGTGGTTCTCCCTACCTTCTTTCTAAGACCTACTTCAGTCGTGCAAAGATGGTCTTTCACACCTTGGACTGTAAGAGGGCTTTGTCCTTCAGTATGCAACGCACTCGGGCCCACCGCAAGGTTTCTCAGTTTTTCATCTCCTACGACCCGGGAGGCGGTCACCAAGCGTACGCTATCCACATGGGTGGTGGACTGTATCACCCTCGCTTATGAACAGGTGAGGCTCCCGCTGGAGGGCTGCGTCACGGTGCACAGTGTTAGCTCCACGGCGGCCTAGGTGGCACTCTTGTGCTCTGTCCCAATGGTGGACTCATGGTGCTCTGGTCCTCATTCCATACCTTCACAGCCCATTACTGCCTGGAAAGAGAGTCCTGACGGGGCAGTGCCTTCGGCCAGGCTGTGCTCCGTAACCTTTTTGGGGTTTAGGCAACTCCTACTCTTCGACCCTTCTGTATCAGGCTACCGGAGTGCTGGTTTGATCAGACACGGGTCCTACTGTGGTCTGTGGGCACAGACTCAATTGCTGCTGCTTGCGGCTCCCCATGAGGGCACCCTGGTTTTTCTATTGACTTCCGGTAGCCTATAGTTGGGGAGTCCCTTATGTGAGGACTGATGTCGTCCTTGTTCTCCAGGACCAAGCAGGAAGTCAGTCCTCACATATGGGTGACGTCGGCGCCGACGGAACCCCCGTGCGGAGCATTTCCCCAGCGTTCAAAGAAAGCCTTTGGGAATTGCAGCGCGCATGCGCGGTCCCCTTCCCGCCCAAGGGTGCCATCTTGCGCAGTCTTCTTTTTTCCGCGGAGCCTGACGGACGTAGTTCGTTTTTCGCCGAGGAAAAAGTTGATTTCCCTGTTTTTTGTTCTTCTTCTTTGGTTCGACGCCGGATCCTTTTCCCGCCTGAGCCAGATACACCGGTATCGAGCCCACTCACTATTTTTCGGTTTTTGTCCTTCGAGACTACCGTTCGTGCCATTTTTCTCTTTTCACTGGCAGCCCTGTCTTTTGACCCCCGATGGCTGCCAGCGGGTTTAAAAAGTGTGATCGCTGTAAGAAACTTATGTCTCTTACCGACACACATGACTGCTGCCTCCGCTGCCTCGGACCCGATCATGACCCGATGATCTGTGGTTCGTGTGGCAAAATGTCCTCAAAGGCTTTGAGGAGTCGGCAACACCAAAAGGATAGAATCTTCTCTGACTCTGCGTCCGGACGGGCCCGGACCTCGTCAGAGGTCTCGACGTCTCGGGACTCCGGCCCCGAGCAGCATCGAGGTTCCTCTGAGCGGGGGTCTCCTTCACGGGAGCAGCGCAGGAAGAAAAATCCTGCGAGGGCGGCGTCGGTGGATGCTCCTGGTTCCTCGAGGGCCGGGTCGCATAGCCCCGATAGCCGTCCCAGGTCTTCGGAGTCGGAGAGGCCTGCCAAAAAACCTCATCTCGAGATGGAGTCTCCTGGGCACGTGAGTACTGTAGTCCTCGTGAACTCTCCTCCAGGGGAGCCGACGTCGGGCCCGACACCATCGGGGCCCGGGTCGGGGGCTGCTGGGTCTCCTGAGCTCGGACTCAGGTTGACGGCCTTGGAGAGCAGCGTCGCTGCCTTCATGGAACAGCAGCAGGCATTGATCGCCGATCTCACCACCGGGACATCGACGTCCAAGTCGACCCCGGAGGCCGAGCCGATCCTTGAGTCCATGCGGGCTCGAGTCAATCTTCGGCCACGGTCTCCCTCGGCCTCCCGTTCGGGACCGAGGTCGTCGACGCCAGTACCCTCGGCGTCAGGGCAGAGGGCATCGGTGCCCGCTCGACCGGAGCCGCTCGATTCCTCCTCCGAGGAGTTGGGCTGGGAGACGGAGGACGAAGGGTCACCCGATACCTATCGGACTTGGTGTGTCCCATCGGACTCACCGGAGTCCGAACCTCGGAGACGATCCCCACCGGAGGATACCCCGGTTCTCGGACTTCATGCGAGATATGGCCAAGGCCTTGACATTCCCCGCGGATCCCGAGGAGGAGCCTCGAGCCGAGGAGCTCGAGGCCCTCCAGCATGACTCTCCCCCGAAGGAGGCCTTTACTGTTTCGGTTCCTCCGATGCTGGAGCGGCTGCTCTTCCGCATGTGGGAGACCCCGGCCTCGACGCCGGTGTTAAGCAAACGGGTCGATTCTATCTATCAAGTCCGCAAGAGCCCCAGGTTCCAAAAGGCACAATTACCGCACCACTCTATGGTTGTAGAATCGGCCATGCATCGACTGAAAAGTCAGAAGATGCACTCCTCGGTGCCTCCCGGCCGGGAGGCCCGGAACCTGGATGCCCTCGGTAAGAAGTGCTTCCAGGGCTCTATGCTTGCTTGCCGTGTCCAGACATACCAGCTCTACATGGGCATGTACCTCCGAGACCTGGCAAAGGAGATTGCCGGGTTCTCTGCTGGTCTCTCCGAGGAACCTTTGCAGAGGTTCCAGGCCTTGTCCACTGGTATTCGAGAGTGCTCGAAGTTTATCTCTCGGGCAGCCTACGATGGCTTCGAGGCTTTGGCGCGAGTAGCCGGGCCTGGCATCGGTGCCCGCCGACAGGCTTGGCTACAGTCATCCGACCTCGAGCCATGGGTACAGGACAAGTTGGTCGATGTCCCCTGCCAAGGTGAAAACCTTTTCGTCAAACCCATGGCTGAAAAGGCTGCTGAACTCGAGCCAGAGACTCTCACCAGGACTAGGCTGTCCAGGAAAACCTCTGCCCCTTCTCAGAAGAACGACTCGGGAAAAAAGACCTTTTACCCAAGGAAGTCATCTGCCTATAAACAATAGCCTCATTATCAGGCCTCTGCAGCTCCCCAACAGGGTCAGCAGGCCAAGGGGCAGGGTCATGGGCCCCGTAGGTAGAAAGCCCCCAAGCCACCAACACCGGCCACTGCTCAGCAGGGTGGGGGGTTTTGACTCAGAAAGCATAGCCTCCTCTCCTCAACTGGTTCCTATCAGCACAGGAGGCTGGCTGGCCCACTTTGCCCACAGGTGGTCAGCCGTCACATCAGATACCTGGGTGCTCCATATAGTCTAAAAGGGCTATCTTCTCCATTTTCACCAGGTACCTCCCTCCTATTTTCCGGGGGAGCCTCCAAGACTCCCTCTGCACAGGGACCTACTCCTTCAGGAGTTAGCAAGTCTGCTAAAGGACCAGGCTGTGGAACCGGTGCCCCACCACCTGAGAGGTCACTGCTTTTATTCCAGGTACTTTCTGGTACCAAAAAGAACAGGAGGCCTCAGACCCATTCTAGACTTACGTAACCTCAACAAGTTCCTGGAGAGTAAAAGTTCAAGATGCTTACCCTTGGAATCCTACTGCCCTACCTCCAGCAAGGAGATTGGCTATGCTCCTTGGATCTAAAGGATGCTTATACTCACATCCTTATTCATCCAGACCACAGACAATATCTCATGTTTGTTGTGGGAGGAAACCACTACCAGTACAGAGTACTACCCTTTGGCCTAACCTCCGCCCCCAGGGTATTCACCAAGTGCCTGGCGGTGGTGGCGGCCTACCTGAGGCTTCAAGGTCTTTTTGTGTTCCCATACCTGGATGACTGGCTCATAAGGGGCCAGTCTTCCCAGGAGGCCAGTCAAGCCGCCCTTCACACTGGCTCTGCTTCAGCACTTGGGGTTTGTCATAAACTTCACAAAGTCCACTTTGCTCCCGTCCCAGAACTTGGAATTCATAGGAGCAAGACTGGACACTCTTCAGGCGAGGGCTTTTCTGCCCGTGGACAGAGCCCACAGATTGATGGATTTAGCCAGGCAGTTTCGCTTCAATTCCCTGGTCTCCGCCAGGCAATTCCTGAGGCTTCTCGGCCATATGGCTTCCACAGTTCATGTCACCCCCAATGCCCACCTGCATATGCGGCCTGCTCAGTGGAGCCTTCGAACTCAGTGGCATCAGGCCACGGGGAGCCTTGCAGACTCAGTAAGAATATCCGCCCTGCTTGTCTCCTCTCTACAATGGTGGCTTCATCTTCCGAATCTGGTGCTCGGAATGGTCTTTCAGTCCCCTCCGCATTCTCAGGTGCTGACGACAGATGCTTCTCTTCAAGGTTGGGGAGCGCATTGCCAAGGGGCATGTACTCAGGGTCTCTGGACCCCTTGGGAGGCTGCTCAGCAGATAAACTTCCTGGAGCTACGGGCGATACGCCTAGCTCTGAGGACCTTCTCCCATCTCTCACGTCTCACCAGTCTGTACTGGTCCAGATGGACAATCAAGTTGCCATGTTTTACGTGAACAAGCAAGGAGGCACAGTCTCCTTCCTTCTCTGTCAGGAAGCACAACGGCTGTGCTCCTGGGCCGTCAATTACGAAATCCTTCTCAAAGCAGTCTACCTCCCAGGTCAAGAGAATTACCTGGCGGACAGACTGAGCAGAATCCTGCAACCACACGATTGGAGGTTGAACCCATTGGTGGTTCAGCAGATCTTTCTCCGGTGGGGCCTCCCCACCATGGATCTTTTCGCCAGTCCTCTGAACCGGCAACTCCCGAGATTCTGTTCCAGACAACTGCATCCTTTCAGAGTAGCAGCGGATGCGTTTCTGATCCCGTGGTTCAAAGGCCTACTGTATGCGTTTCCTCCCACGCCACTGGTGTCCAGAACACTATTCAAAGTCCTCAAGGACGGGGCCTCAATGATTCTGATAGCCCCCAGGTGGCCGAGGCAACCGTGGTTCCCGCTTCTGCTGCAGCTGGCGGTGGACACTCCTATTCCTCTGGGGAGTCAACACGATCTCCTGCCTCAAGAACAGGGATCTCTCTTACACCCCAACCTCCAGTCCCTTCATCTGATGGCCTGGCTGCTGATAGGGTAGTTCTGGCTCCCCTCCTACTGCCTAGAGAGGTGGAGGACGTAGTCTTAGCCTCTAGAAGGCAATCCACCCGGAAATCCTATGCCCTTAAGTGGCGTAGATTCTCCACATGGTGTGCTCAGCACAGCGAGAATCCATTCTCATGCTTAGTAGCGGTAGTATTGCAATATGTGCTTCACCTCTCCAATCTAGGCCTTAAGTCCAATTCTGTCAGAGTTCACCTCAGTGCTCTCTCAGGGCACCACTCGCCGGTGGACGGGCGGCCTCTTTCCAACCACTCTTTAGTGGCTCGTTTCCTCAGAGGCCTCCTCCTGCTTAAGCCTCCTTTACGTCCACCAGCCCCTGAGTGGGATTTAAATGTGGTCTTACAGCGGCTTACTTGTCCTCCATTTGAACCTATGGCTACCTGTCCTCTCCGTTTTCTGTCCTGGAAAACTTTGTTTCTGGTAGCTCTTACCTCTGCTAGGCGAGTAAGTGAGCTTCAGGCGCTGGTGTCTGATCCCCCTTACACTAGGTTCTACAGGAATAGGGTGGTCTTACGGACTCACCCCAATTTTATCCCTAAGGTTGTTTCCTCTTTCCACCTCAATCAGGAGGTTGTTCTTCCGACCTTCTTTCCCAGGCCGCATTCAAACCGGGCGGAGATGATTCTGCATACCCTGGACTGTAGGAGGGCGTTGTCCTTCTACCTTGACCGTACGCGGGAGCATCGGAGGACTGTTCTGCTCTTCGTTTCTTTTGACCACAATAAATTGGGGTTACCTGTCTCCAAGCATACTTTGTCCATATGGGTTGCTGACTGTATTGCCTGGGCTTATGGGGCAGCCGGCCTCTCGGAGGGTCGAGTCACGGCTCATTGTGTCAGGGCGAAGGCTGCGTCAGTGGCTCATCTCCACTCTGTTCCGTTGGCAGACATCTGCCGGGCCGCTACTTGGTTTTCAAGCCAGACGTTTGCGACCCATTACTGCCTTGAGAGGGAGTCCCGCAGGGACAGTGCTTTCGGACAGGCAGTACTCCATAATCTCTTTGGGTTCTAGGCAACTCCTTCCCTCTGGCCCTGATGTTGGGCTACCGGTCGGGGGCGTTCTCAGAGAAGATTGATTCCTTACGTTCTGACGCTCTAGAGGGAGCTCATTTTTTCGGCTTGGGGCCTCCGGTAGCCTTAAGCTGGGGAGTCCCATATGTGAGGACTGACTTCCTGCTTGGTCCTGGAGAAAGAGTAGTTACTCACCTGTAACAGGTGTTCTCCAGGAGCAGCAGGAATCCGTCCTCACAACCCTCCTTCCTCCCCTTGGAGTTGCAGTCATATGATTTCTTTTTTCTAATATTTTTGCTGTCTTTTAGCTTTGTCATCAGACTGAGCAAGATGGCACCCTTGGGCGGGAAGGGGACCGCGCATGCGCGCTGCAATTCCCAAAGGCTTTCTTTGAAAGCTGGGGAAATGCTCCGCACGGGGGCTCCGTCGGCGCCGACGTCACCCATATGTGAGGACTGATTTCTGCTGCTCCTGGAGAACACCTGTTACAGGTGAGTAACTACTCTTTCCTCGAGAAAGCGTAGTTACTCACCTGTAACAGGTGTTCTCCAGGCACAGTAGGAATCAGTCCTCACAACCTTCCCTCCTCCCCTTGGAGTTGCTCTTTACATCTTTTATTTTTGCCATCTTTTAGCTATGTCATCTGACTGAGCAGGATGGCACCCTTGGGCGGGAAGGGGACCTCGCATGCGTGGTGCCATCTCCCAAAGGCTTTCTTTGAAAGCCGGGGTGATGCTTCTGCTTGGTTTCCGTCGGTGCTGACATAATGCGAGGACTGATTCCTGCTGTCCCTGGAGAAGAGCTGTTACAGGTGAGTAAGTACACTATATCCACCGTAGCTACTCAGCATCAAGGCGTGTTGGCTTTCCGGAGCAGAGGTGGTGACTGTCCCTAACTGGGCAGCAGCAGTGTTGCATGCTGTCCAGGAAGCGATCTGCACCGAAAAGGTAGGCGAGGAAAACTCTCACCTTTCTTCAGGCACAGGAGCTAACTGGGCAACATGCAATATTGCTGCTGCCTGGTTAGCTTTGGCGGCTTCCGGTGTGTGCGGTGATCCCTGGATATTCAGTGCCATCACCGTGGCATTGAATATCCGGGTTAGAGTTCGACGGGGAAGGCTATATGCTGACACGGCGCATAGCCCTTCGAAAATGAGCCCAGTGTTTAAAAAGAGTAAAAAATATTGCACTAAGTTTCAGCACAGTGTTTTACACCTGAAGCAATTAAATATCAATATTTTGCATGTGATTGGCATGCTTACTGTATGATTTAACTCTGTGGTTTTACTTGCAATATGCCCACACTAGCTTGCTGTCTGCATTGGGGCAAGACCAGCACTGGGGAATCTGTAAGAAAATGTGGTGCTTGATGATAGTGCAGGGTTTCTGCATTGGCCCTAAAATTAGCTCTCATCATGAATTGCTTTTGGTTAATTGTTTTGTACATGTTGAGTTATCTAAAGGCAACTATCCTGTTTTTTTACATTTATATTTGTATTTAGCTCACTACCTTTTCAGTAGTAGCTCAAGGCAAGTTATCTTCAGGTTCAGTAGGTATTTTTCTGTCCCCAGAGGGCATACAATTTGTACCAGAGATAATGGAGAGTTAAGTGATTGTAGTGTACTACTTGCTACTGCCAGCCAGCGTGGTGTTCTTGTAGAGGGATATGTGGTTAAGTGGCAAGATTTTAAATTATTTTTAAGCTAATCTGGCAGCAAGTAAAATGCTCTTCATGACCAAAATCATGATTTTACTTTGGTCAGAAAAGTTTGAGGTTAAAAACCTTCTCACCTGCTTACGATTCTTTTAAAGTTGATTTTACTTTTTAATAACTCGGCTTGGAAGTCAGTCGGGTCACCTTTCTTCAGTATTGATATAAACACAGATCTTTTCCAGTCAGTTGGCAATGAATTTGTCTTCCAAATTTCCTGGCAGAGCCTAGTAAGTATTGTAACAGCTTCATCCGATTGCTGTAATACTTCAGTGGGAATGCCATCAGTACCCAGTGCTTTGTTCTTTTATAAGGCTTTCAATGCTGCTTCGATGACTTCTTTCATCACCAATGGTTCTTGATCATAAGGTATAGGTTGAAACGGCTGTTGGTCCACTTGATCTTTATGGTATAATGACTGTATATTCTTTCCACCTTTTCTTGATCTTCTCAGTATCATTCAACATGGATCCTTGAGTATCTTGTAGCATTCCAATTCGAGGCTGGAATATTTCTTTAACTCTCATAGCTTTAGAAAACCCGATCTTGTTCTTCATCTAATAGCTTCTGATTCTATTTCCTTGCATGTGTCATTGTAGAACTTTTCCTTTTTTGCTGCATGTTGGAAATCTGAGTTCTGTGATTGCCTTTTTCTCTCCTCTGTGTTTCTGGACAGTTTTCAGTTTGTCATCCATATTGGCCATTTTTGCTTTTTCACCTTATGTAGAGACTTATCGCTTTCTTCCAACACAATCTTCTTGATGTACTCCCATAACTCTTCTTTAACTGTCATTTGTATCTTAAGCAGCAAATCGATTTCTCAGGCAGTCTTTAAATTCCAGTGGTATATTCTCAAGGCCATATTTTGCTACATTCATGAATGATTTGCTCTTTTTCAACTTTAGCTTGAGTTTGCATACTAGTAGTTGGTGATCTGTATTACAGTCAGCTCCAGGTTTTGTCTTTGTTGATGTTATCAAGCTTTTCCATCATTGTCTTCCACAGATGTAGTCAATTTGATTTCTGTACAATCCATTGGGTGAAGTCCAGGTGTACAGTCTGCGCTTTTGTTGCTAGAAAAAGGTGTTTGAGATGAATAGATCATTTGTCTTGCAGAATTCTATCAGTCTTTCTCCAGCTTTGTTTCTGTTGCCAAGTCCATATTTTCTAACCACTTTGCTGCCTTCTATGTTGCCAACTTTTGCATTCCTGTCACCCATGACTATCAGGATATCCTGTTTGCATGTTCTGTCAATTTCAGCTTGTACTTGTTCATAGAACTCATCAACGTCTTCCTCTTCTGCATCTGTTGTTGGGGCATATACCTGAATTATAGTTGTGTTGATGGGCTTTCCTCGTAGATGAATAGAAATTAAGTGTTCACTGACTGCATTGTATTTCATTACAGTTCTTGAAAGTTTCTTATCTACAAATGCAACACCATTTCTTCGTCTTTCATTTCCAGCATAGTGAACCATATGATCATCAGATGCAAAGTGCCCAAAGTCAGTCCATTTCAGTTCACTGACACCCAAGAGATCGAGTTGTACACGTTCAATTTCATTCTTGACCACCTCCAACCTCCTTTGGGTCATGCTTCATACGTTCCTTGTCCCAATATGTAAGATATCTTGGCAACTTCTGACTTTTTTAATGCGCAGCTACATCAGCAGACCCAACGACATCATAAATGCTGGCTTTACTCTGAAAAGTCCTCAACTCATCCGCAGTAGCCATTTGAATGCCTTCCAACCTGAGGGTTTCATCTTCCAGCACTATAGTTCAAATTGTTTTGTGACTATCCATTGGATTTTCGAGGCAAGATACAGAAGTAGATTTGCCAAGCCTTTCTTCCGCATGGTTAATTCCAGTGTTGCATTTGTCACAGAAATGTGATCCTCCGCTTACGACACCATCCCATTCTGCTGCTTCCCAGATGAGATGAGACTGCATATTCAAGTTATTTTTCTCAAATTGTGATATGTTTTTTGGGAGGCGTTATTAGGGAAGGAAGAAGGGAAAGGATATCTGGATTTAGCTCAAGCCTTTTTCAGGAGTAGTTCAAGGTGAGTTATAATCAGGTATTTTCCTGTCCCCAGAGGACTTAAAATCTGTATCCAAGGCAGTGGAAAGTTAAGTGAATTGCCCAAGATCACAAGGAGCATCAATGGAGTTTGAATCCTGGTTTCCCTAGTTCTTAGCTCACTGCTCTGAACAAAAGACTATTCCCTAGGATTTTTCCAGATGTTATGAGGAAAACTCAGATGTGTAGACAAACCTTTTGGCTCTGAAAGCTAAAGTGATCACTGTGGGGGCTGAGTTATTTTCTTAATCACCCTTGTAAATGCGAAGTACTTTTTCTGGGAACAAGCAGGAAGTCGAAGTCGGTCCTCACATATGGGGTGACATCGGCGCTGACGGAGCCCATGCGGAAGCATCTTGCCAGCTTTCAAAGAAAGCTTTTGGGAGATGCACCACACATGTGTGGTCCTCTTCCCGCCCAAAGGTGCAATCTTGCCTCAGTCTTTCTTTCTCCGGAGCCCTCCAGACGTCTGTCCAGTTTCCCCCGGAAAAAGTGTGTTTTGATATGGTTTTATCCGGTCTGTGCACCAGTTCCTTTCCCGCCCCCAAGCCAGCTCGCCTCTTCATCGCTCCTCAGGTTTGTTCCCTTGTTTTGTTTTGTTTTTTCTCCGAGATATTCCTCAACTGGCATTCATGCCTTTTTTCGGCTGAAGGCCTTGGACCCCTGCTGTGCGGCAGGGCCCCCTATTTTCCAATGGCCTCCAGCGGCTTCAAGAAGTGGGATCAGTGCCGTAAGATGATGTCCCTCACCAATCCGCATGACTGCTGCCTCTTGTGCCTTGGCTCGGAACACAACAACTCAGACTGCAAACTTTGCAGGACCATGACTCCAAAAGCCGTCAGCAGCAGGAAATGTTTTCACAAGTCCTTCTCTGCACCAGAGTCTCTGGTGACACCCTGCCCCAGGGCCCCCTCCGGTACCTTGTACCCCGTGAAGCCTGGGCTACCTCGGAGTCCTGCGGCCGTGGTTCCTCCGAGAAGAAATCCCCAGATGTGGAATGCAAGAAGTCGAAGTCCTCGAAGACCATCTCGGAGACCGGGTCCGGGAAGACGGGAAAATACCACTCCAGGCTCCGCAGCCCCCAGTGTGAGTCAGAAGTATCAGAGCGGGAATGGCCTCACAAGCTGCCCTGGAAGGAGTCTTTGGTACCTGCCGACCGACCTTGGAACCAAAGGCCATCCTCTTTGAGGATTCCCCCTTGATGGAACAGATGCCATACCCGAAATCCTCAGTGTCTGCGTTGAAGGCTGCGTAGCCAACTGGCGTGGATACCAGGATGGCAGCCTTGGAGTGCAGTATTGCTGCTCTTGTGGTCTAGCAGTGAGTATTCATGTCCGCCTTGATGATGGGACCCTCGCACAGAAAAACTGGAGATCCTCATAATGCCCATTCCTCCAATCCTTGAGCGCCGCCTTCTCCATATGTGGGAGACACCGGCTTCAGTGCCCATTGTAAGCAGGCAACTTGACTCCATGAACAGAATCCACCGACGCCCTGGGTACCTGAATACTCAACTTCCCCACAACTCAATGGTCATTGAGTCTGCCATGTGCAGGCTCAAGAGCCAAAAGACCCATTCTTCTGTGCCCCCCGGTAGGGAGGCCTGGACTCTTGATGCCCTTGGCCGGAAGGTCTTCCAGAGCTTGATGCTCACATGCCGAATTCAGTTCTATCAACCGTACATCGGCATGTATTTATTTATTTATTTAAAGTCTCTTCTATACCGCACTATTCAGCATCAGCGCGGTTTACATGGAACAAAAATGCTCAGTACAATTAACACGTATGAGTTCACAGATAACAGGGCAAATAACTGGGATAACAGGGGTAACTATTTACATATCGTGCAACATAGTCATATAAACATGAATTCTATAGAAACATATGCACCACTAAGGGGTGGTGTTGGATTGTATGAGATACTTACTGTATCTCAAAGAGCTAGCGAGGGAGCTCTCTGTGTTTTCGGCAGGCCTTGATGGAGAACCCCGCTAAGAGGTTCAAGGCTCTGGCCTCTGCAGTCAAGGAGTGCTTGAAGTTTTTATCACGAGCAGCCTGTGACATCTTCGAGACCTCAGCCAGAGTGGCCGCTGCGGGCATCAGGGCCCGATGTCAGGCATGGATGCAGTCGTCTGACCTCAAACCATGTGTTCAGGACAAACTTATTGATGTCCCCTGTATTGGAGAGAATCTCTTCAGGAAACCCATGGCAGACAAAGCTGCAGAGATAGACCAGACTCTCTAAAAAGACCTCGGTCCAGCCCTGAAAGAAGGCACCAGGGAAGAAGCCCTTCACAAATGAAAAGGGAGGCTTTGGTAATACTTCACAGTTTGAAACCTTCTCGGCCCCTCAGCAAGGCCAACAGCACAAGGGGCAGGAGCACGGCCCCGTAAACAGAAAACCCCCAAGTCCCAGGCACCAGCCCTGGCTCAACCCGGGGGGAGCTTTTGACTGCCTGGGCGCGACCTCCTCTCCCCCAGGAGGTCCTCAACAGCCCACAGGTGGGCATCTGGCCTTGTTTGCCCACAGTGGTTCACCATCACCACCGATTCCTGGGTACTGCAAGTGGTCCAAGAGGGCTACCTCCTCCACCTGCAAGGAACACCGCCCTCACACTTCCCAGGAGAACCGGTAACACCTCTCCTTCACCGGACCCTGCTCCTCACCAAGCTTGTGGGGCTCCTCAAGGACAAGGTGGTAGAGCCTGTCCCCAGACATCTATGGTTCAAGGGCTTCTGCCCAAGGTATTTCCGCATCCCCAAGCGAACAGGAGGCCTCAGGCCCATCCTGGACCTGCAGGACTTGATTTCTGGTGAGGGAGAAGTTCAAGATGCTTTCCCTTGAAATATTGCTGTCCTCCCTCCAGCAGGGAGACTGGCTATGCTCCTTAGACCTGAAGGATGCTTATATGCATATCCTGATCCATCCCAGCCATCGAAAGTACCTCTGCTTTGAGATGGGAGGAGGCCACTACAAATACATGGACTGGTCTCATTGCCAAGGGTCTTCACCAAGTGTCTAGCAGTGGTAGCGGCACACCTTTGTCTCCAGGGGGCCATCATCTTTCTGTTCCTGGATGACTGGCTCTTAAGGGGGGGGGGGGACATGACTGCAGAGGTGCACCATGCCAGTGGGCACACCATTCATGCCCTGCAGCACCTGGGGCTCATCAACTACCCCAAGTCACACCTCGCCCTGATTTAGGGGCTGAGCTGGACACCCTCCAAGCAAAGGCCTTCCTCCCTCAGGAGAGAGCAGAATGTCTCAGGAGGCTAGCCGCAGAGCTACAGCACTGCCAGACATTACCCTCCTGTCTTCTCCTCCACAGTCCGTGAGCCCATATGCCTGTCTACATATGAGGGAGGCCCAGTGGTGTCTGTGCTCTCAGTGGACACAAGCCACGGGCAAGCTTCGGAACAGGGTGGCAGAATCCCTGCCACCTCCAGACCGGGATGCCTTTCCAGGCACCCACCCCCCTGATGGGTTGGGGAGCTCACTGCAGGAACCTCCGCATACAAGACGGCTAGTCCCAAATGGAATGCATGCTGAAGATCAACCTTCTAGAACTCCAGGTGATAGTTCTAGCTCTACGAACCTTCTGCCACCGACTGCAGTGCTAGTCAGTGCTGGTCCAGACTGACAACCAAGTTGCAATTTTCTGTGTCAACAAGTAAAGGGGCACGGGGTCGTATTCCCTCTGCTAAGAGACGGTAGCCCTCTGCACATACGCGACGTGCATCGAGATGCCCTGAGGGTGGTCTACCTTCCGGGCCAGGACAGTGCCCTGGAAGACACGCTGAGCAGAGTCCTTCAGTCACACGAGTGGCACCTGGATCCCAGAGTGGCTTCACGACTGTTTTGACTCTGGGGCAATTCCTCTAGTGGACCTGTTCGCCAGCCTGTTCGCCAGCCTGTTGCCCCTCTTCTGCTCCCATCAGCCGCACCCGTCCCTGGTATGTTTTATCAACGGAGCCTATATATTTTTTGAGCCAGAGTAACTTCTAGATTTTGTGATTAGTCATCAACAGTGTTATAAAGTAGGTATTCGTGTCACATCTTGCAAACTCTAGAAGGAGGCTCTCTTTGGCTCGATGCAAGTGCTATGCCACGCATTAGCAGTAAATTTGAGACACTGAGATCATACTCCACAAAACCTGGGTTAGAAGTGAGGTTCATGATTGTCAAATGGTATGCGCAAAACTAAAAATATAAAATATATAAATACCCTTGGAAACACCAATTTTCAAAAATACATATCTCTCTAATTAATCTATCGAATAACTATCACACAGTTATATAAGGTATATATAACCTTATATATCTCCAGGACCAAGCAGGAAGCCAGTCCTCACATATGGGTGACGTCGGCGCCGACGGAGTCCTCGTGCGGAGCATTTCCCCAGCTTTCAAAGAAAGCCTTTGGGAATTGCAGCGCGCATGCGCGGTCCCCATCCCGCCCAAGGGTGCCATCTTGCTCAGTCTTCTTTTTTCCGCGGAGCCTGACGGACGTAGTTCGTTTTTCGCCGAGGAAAACATTGATTTCCCTTTTTTTTGTACTTCTCCTTCGGTTCGACACCGGATCCTTTTCCCGCCTGGGCCCGATACGCCGGTATCGAGCCCACTCTCCCTTTTTCGGTTTTTGTCCTTCGTGACTAGCGTTCGCGCCATTTTTTCTTTTTTCACTGGCAGCCCTGTCTTTTGACCTCGCAGGGGCCCTTTTTCCCCCGATGGCTGCCAGCGGGTTTAAAAAGTGTGATCGGTGTAAGAAACCTATGTCTCTTACCGACACACATGACTGCTGCCTCCGCTGCCTCGGACCCGATCATGACCCGATGATGTGGTCCGTGTGGCAAAATGTCCTCGAAGGCGTTGAGGAGTCGGCAGCACCAGAAGGATAGGATCTTCTCTGACTCCGCGTCCGGACGGGCCCGGACCTCGTCAGAGGCCCTCTGTCTTGGGATTCCGGCCCCGAGCAGCATCGGGACTCCTCTGAGCGGGGGTCTCCTTCACGGGAACATCGCAGGAAGAAGAAACCCGCGAGGGCAGCGTCAGTGGATGCTCCTGGTTCCTCGAGAGCCAGGTCTCATAGCCCCGATAGCCGTCCCCGGTCTTCGGAGTCGGAGAGGCCTGCCAAGCAACCTCGTCTCGAGATGGAGTCTCCTGGACACGTAAGTGCTGTAGTCCTCGTGGACTCTTTTCCAAGGGAGCCGACGTCAGGCCTGACGCCATCGGGGCCCTTGTGGGGGGCTACTGGGTCTCCTGAGCTCAGACTCAGGTTCTGACAGCCTTGGAGAGCAGCCTCGCTGCCTTCATGGAACAGCAGCGGGCATTGATCGCCGGTCTCACCGGTGCATCTGCCCCGACCACCGGGACATCAGCGTCCAAGTCGACCCCGGAGGCCGAGCCGATCCTCGAGTCCATGCGGACTCGAGTCGATCCTCGGGCACGGTCTCCCTTGGCCTCCCATTCGGGACCGAGGTTGTCGACGCCGGTACCCTCGGCGTCGGGGCGGAGGGCATCTGTACCCGCCCGACCGGAGCCGCTCGACACCTCCTCCGAGGAGTCGGGCTGCGAGACGGAGGATGAAGAGTCACCCGACACCTATCGGACTCGGTGTGTCCCATCGGACTCATTGGAGTCTGAACCTCGGAGACGATCCCCACCGGAGGATATCCGGTTCTCGGACTTCGTGCGGGATATGGCCAAGGCCTTGGCCTTCCCCGCGGATCCCGAGGAGGAGCCTCGAGCCGAGGAGCTCGAGGCCCTCCAGTATGACTCTCCCCTGAAGGAGGCCTTTACTGTACCGGTTCCTCCGATGCTGGAGCGGCTGCTCTTCCGCATGTGGGAGACCCCGGCCTCGACGCCGGTGTTAAGCAAGCAAGTCGATTCAATCTATCGAGTCCGCAAGAGCCCCAGGTTCCAAAAGGCACAATTACCGCACCACTCCATGGTTGAGGAATTGGCCATGCATCGACTGAAAAGTCAGAAGATGCACTCCTCGGTGCCTCCCGACCGGGAGGCCTGGAACCTGGATGCCCTCAGTAAGAAGTGCTTCCAGGGCTCTATTCTTGCTTGCCGTGTCCAGACATACCAGACATACCAGCTCTACATGGGCATGTATCTCCGAGACCTGGCAAAGGCGATTGCCGGGTTCTCTGCTGGTCTCTCCGAGGAAACTTTGCAGAGGTTCCAGGCCTTGTCCACCGGTATTCGAGAGTGCTCGAAGTTTATCTCTCGTGTAGCCTACGATGGCTTTGAGGCTTCGGCCCGAGTAGCGGGGGCCGGCATCGGTGCCCGCCGACAGGCTTGGCTACAGTCATCCGACCTCGAGCCATGGGTACAGAACAAGTTGGTCGATGTCCCCTGCCGAGGTGAAAACCTCTTTGGCACGCCCATGGCTGAAAATGCTGCAGAACCCGAGACCGAGACTCTGACCAGGACTAGGCTGTCCAGAAAAACCTCTGCCCCTTCTCAGAAAAAGAAGGGCTCGGGAAAAAAGACCTTTTACCCGAGGAAGTCCTCTGCCTATAAACAATACCCTCATTATCAGGCCTCTACAGCTCCCCAACAGGGTCAGCAGGCCAAGGGGCAGGGTCATGGGCCCCGTAGGCAGAAGGCCCCCAAGCCACCAACACCGGCCCCTGCTCAGGGTCTTAGCCTCTAGGCGGCAATCCACCAGGAAATCCTACGCTCTTAAGTGGCGTAGATTCTCCGCATGGTGTGCTCAGCACAGCGAGAATCCCTTCTCGTGCTTGATAGCGGTAGTATTGCAATATTTGTCTCCTGGAAAACCTTGTTTCTGGTAGCTCTTACCTCTGCTAGGCGAGTAAGTGAACTTCAGGCACTAGTGTCTGATGCTCCTTACACTAGGTTCTACAGGAATAGGGTAGTCTTTCGGACTCACCCTAAGTTTCTTCCTAAAGTTGTCTCCCCTTTTCACCTCAATCAGGAGGTGGCTCTTCCAACCTTCTTTCCCAGGCCGCATGCCAACCGGGCTGAGATGGTCCTACATACCCTGGACTGTAGGAGGGCGTTGTCCTTCTACCTTGACCGTACGCTGGAGCATCGGAGGGCTGTTCAGCTCTTCGTTTCTTTTGACCCCAATAAGTTGGGGTTCCCTGTCTCCAAGCGTTCTTTGTCCATCTGGGTCGCTGACTGTATCGCCTGGGCTTATGGGGCAGCCGGCCTCTCGTTGGAGAGTCGAGTCATGGCTCATCGTGTCAGGGCGAAGGCTGCGTCAGTGGCTCATCTTCGCTCTGTTCCGTTGGCAGACATCTGCCGGGCCGCTACTTGGTCTTCAAGCCAGACGTTTGCGGCCCATTACTGCCTTGAGAGGGAGTCCCGCAGGGACAGTGCTTTCGGACAGGCAGTACTCCATAATCTCTTTGGGGTTTAGGCAACTCCTACCCTCCGGCCCTGGTGTTGGGCTACCGGTCGGGGGCGTTCTCAGTGAAGATTCCTTCCTTACGTGCTGCCAAGCTAGAGGGAGCTCATTTTTTCGGCTTGAGGTCTCCGGTAGCCTTAAGCTGGGGAGTCCCATATGTGAGGACTGACTTCCTGCTTGGTCCTGGAGAAAGAGTAGTTACTCACCTGTAACGGGTGTTCTCCAGGAGCAGCAGGAATCGGTCCTCACAACCCTCCCTCCTCCCCCTGGAGTTGCTAATTTTTTGCTGTCTTTTAGCTATGTCATCAGACTGAGCAAGATGGCACCCTTGGGCGGGAAGGGGACCGCGCATGCGTGCTGCAATTCCCAAAGGCTTTCTTTGAAAGCTGGGGAAATGCTCCGCACGAGGGCTCCGTCGGCGCCGACATCACCCATATGTGAGGACTGATTCCTGCTGCTCCTGGAGAACACCTGTTACAGGTGAGTAACTACTCTAACTGTGATAGTTATTCGATAGACTAATTAGAGAGAGATGTATTTTTGAAAATTGGTGTTTCTAAGGGTATTTATATATATTTTATATTTTAAGTTTACCCTTTGACAGTTGGTTAGAATAATTTATAATGCACAAAACTAACCCATTTGAGTCTTTGTGATGAGAGCAGATTCACTAGATTTTACTGTTTTGTCTTTTTAATTGTATTGTGGTTTATTATGAATGATGGAATATTAACCTAAGGAAATACTTAACATTAAGTGTAAAATGTTTATACTTTTTTGGGGGATTTTTTTTGTTGTGTATTTTTGGTTAAGTTGATCTAGCTCAGGGGTTCTCAACCCAGTCCTCGGGACACATCTAGTAGTCAGATTTTCAGGATAGCCATAATGAATATGCATGATAGAGATTTACATGCACTACCTCCACTGTATGCACATTTCTCTGATGCATATTCACTGTGGCTATCCTGAAAACTTGACTGGCTAGGTGTGTCCCAAGGATTGGGTTGAGAACCTCTGGTCTGGCTTAACATAACACAGCTTAGAATGTTTCTGTATTAGGAAATGTTAAAAAAAACATAGCTTAGGTATTTACCACTGTTTTATCAAGATATATATTTCTAGTAAGAAAAATCCATCTGCGGTACTGAATACACACATGCCCCCTGCTGGCAAGGGACAGACATGGCAGATGAGTGCTGCCACAGGAGCAGGTGAGCCTTATTAGTCAAGGAGGGGAGGGAAAGGAAGGAGTGAATGCTTGGAAGTTAGAGGAAAGGGTGCCTGAGTCAGGTTAAGGTGAGATTGGGGGTGAATGCTGGAACTACCACATATTTAAGAGGTTTTTTTTTTGCCATACAGTGGTGTGCAAAAGTCTGGAATCACTTGTAAATTTGACGTTTTTTCAACTTCGTGACCTTATATCTTAATTTCTTTTTCCTCCCAGTTGCTTTTTCTGTGTATCTCATGATAAGTGATAGATTTGGCTATTAAGGCCAACTTTTAGTATTAATTTGGCCCTTATTTTCTGAGTTTGTTCCCCATAGTTGTCCTATTGATAGATTTTCTGTGAAAATAGCGTAATATACCTTGTTGGCCAACGATATATTATTGTAAGTATGCTTTAAAATATTATGGACGCTCGCCAGGTTTCCTTCAAATTAATGTATGTGGCCTTGAAAAAGGCAGTTTTTATGTATCAGTGATAGCTCAGTATTTGATGGGCCACCATTTGTTCTTGATCACCTGACTGCACCTTGTTGGCATTGAATGAACCAGTCTGACAAGATGATCGTTGGTGACAACGCGGTTCCAAGCTGCAATGGGTGACTCAATCAGCTCACGCTTTAATGTCGGATGCATCTTGGATATTTCCAAGGCCACCTTGTGCCACAGGTTCTCGATTGGATTCAGACCTGGAGACTGGACAGGCCAGTTCATTGACTTAATGTTGTTCCGCTGCTTCCAGCTGATCACCTGTCTGGAACGATGGCAGGGTGCATTGTCATCTTGGAACAGGAACTGGCCAGGAAACAGCTGGTGTGCTGCTGGCACCATGCACTTTTGCAGTATGGTGATGTACTTGGCCCCGTTGACCATTCCATCGACGATGTGAAGATGTTCAGTGCCACTGGCAACCATGTAGCCCCAGACCATGACCTTCAAAGGATGCTTCACAGTGAGGTTGAGACACTCAGGCTTGAATTCCTCTCTAGGAAATCTCCTCACATAGGTGTGGGCCTGGTTACCAAACAGGCAGAAGGTGCTTTCATCGCTGAATAGCACCTTTTCCCACATTTCAGTCGACCAGGTTGAGTGCTTTCTCACCCACACGATCCGGTTGCCCCTTTGTATGTCAGTCATCAGTGGCTTATTCCATGCTTTGCAGCCCCGGAGACCAAACTGCAGGCAACGGCGATGAACTGTTGATGAGCTGATACTGACCTCACGCTTGTCTGACCACTCTTGAAGTAGCTGAGGAGAGGTCAACTTGCGATTAGTCAGTGAAATGCATCGTCATGCGCGATCCTGGCATGATGTTGATGCACGTGGATGACCTGAACGAGGCTTGTCCACCACTGAATCCATTTCTTTCTTCTTCTGTACAATCTTAACAACAGTGCTCTCACTGCAGCCAACTTTCCTGGCTATCTGATGGCTTGAAAATCCTTCCTCGCTCATAAAGGACACACGAACACGCTCCTCCAACGTCCGGGTCCGAGTCATCTTTATGGTCGATTCAGAAAGCGTATGAAATTCAAAAATTCAGCGTGTTTTTATAGCTGCACTGTTGGCTAGATATCTGCATTGTGATTGGTTAGTGAAACCAGCCTCCTGATTGGTGAGAAATAACGTGTGCATATTGGATAATCTCGATCCAGTTTTGACGCAGGATCCACAAAAATCGCAGTAGCTATCTCCCAGTGTCTGTAAAGTATTTAAATTGGAAGCAAGGAATGCAAAAAATTCAACTCTAATAGCCAAATGTATCCCTTTTAACGTGGTAGAAAGATGAATATGCTGGGCTAATGCAAAATTAAAAAAAAAAAAACGTTAGAAAGTACGAAAAACACAAAACTCACAAGTGATTCCAGACTTTTGCACACCACTGTAATTGGCCTTAGTGCTTCTGGTGGCTTTGACCCATTGCAAGGATTTTTATTTAAGAACAAAGCTCCTGCACAGAACATGCATAAGAGAGTGCATAGGAACATATATGCTAGGTGTGTGTTCACCTTTATTATTTCTTCAGCAATATTTCTCAATCATATTTCTCTCTGTACATGTACTGTAATTTTTATCTTGATCCTTTACTGTTTTAAAAAGAAAAAACAAGAATTAAGGCAAAAGAGAGTTTAAGTCTTGGCTCTGTGGCTTGACAACAGTACTTTGCATACCTTACAGCAAATGGATGTATTGAGTTTCTGATTTAGTGGGAAATTATGGCTATCCACTCTAAAGGTTGCAGCTGCTAGCAGAACATGGTACTAAAGGACAGAGCTTTTGAATCAGTTTATTTGCTGGTCGTTTGCATTAAGGAATTTAAGTTTAGCCAGTGCAGTTGTTAGATGTGGTGGTGGGAGTAAATGTTTACATAATCTGAAAAAGAGTAGTTACTCACCTGTAACAGGTGTTCTCCAGGAGCAGCAGGAATCAGTCCTCACATATGGGTGACATCGACGCCGATGGAGCCCTTGCATAGCATTTCCCCAGCTTTCCATGAAAGCCTTTGGGAATGCAGGCACGCATGCGCGGTTCCCTTCCCACCTAAAGGTGCCATCTTGCCTCAGTCAAATGACATAGCTAAGAACAGCACACAAAAATGTAAAATAAACTATGTGCAACTCCAAGGGGAGGAGGGAGGGTTGTGAGGACTGATTCCTGCTGCTCCTGGAGAATGGAGAACACCTGTTACAGGTGAGTAACTACTCTTTCTCCAGGACCAAGCAGGAAGTCAGTCCTCACATATGGGTGACTCCCTAGCTCTGGGCTACCAAGGAACCCAGGCTGAACAAGAGAACTCCCTCTAGTCCCAGCATCAAAGAAAGGCTTCTCACTGACAGAACCTCCACCGGTAGCCCAACGGAGGGCAGGAGTTGCCTAAACCTCAAAGAGATTCCGGAGTACTGCCTGGCCAAAAGCACTGTCCCTACGGGACTCCCTTTCCAGACAGTAATGGGTTGCAAAAGTCTGGCTTGAAGACCAAGTAGCAGCCCTGCAGATGTCTACCAACGGTACAGAGCGGAGATGAGCCACTGAGGCAGCCGTTGCCCTGACACGATGAGCCGTGACCCGACCCTGCAAAGGAAGGTCAGCCGCCCTGTAAGCCCAGGTGATACAGTCAGCCACCCAGGTGGACAAGGTATGCTTGGACACAGCTAACCCCAAATTATTAGGGTCAAAAGAGATGAAGAGCTGAGTAGCCCTTCTATGTCCCTGCGTACGGTCAAGGTAGAAGGATAAGGCCCTCCTACAGTCCAGGGTATGCAGAACTGCTTCAGCCTGGCTTGCATGGGGCCTAGGGAAGAATGTTGGAAGAACCACCTCCTGGTTGAGGTAGAAAGAGGAGACTACCTTGGGGAGGAACTTTGGATGAGTCCTGAGGACTACCCTGTTCCTATAAAATCTGGTGTAAGGTCTGTCACAGACCAGGGCCTGAAGCTCACTCACTCGCCTAGCCCCGAGGTAAGGGCTACCAGGAAGAGTGTCTTCCAGGAAAGGAAACGGAGAGGACAAGTAGCCATCGGCTCAAAAGGTGGGCGAGTCAGTTGCCTCAAGACCACATTCAACTCCCACTCAGGGGCAGTATGACGGATTGGAGGCTTGAGCAAGAGCAAGCCTCTGAGAAACCGGGACACCAAAGGGTGAACCGACAGAGTATGTCCTTCCACCAGAGAGTGGTGAGCTGCTAGAGCTGAGAGGTGGACCCGAACAGAATTGGACTTAGGTCTCTGATTGGATAAATGCAGTAAGTACTGAAGCACTAATGGTACAGTACAGGAGAAAGGATCCTTTGTACGTAACTGACACCACACGGAAAACCTTTTCCATTTAAGAGCATAGGTTTTCCTAGTGGACTGTTTCCTAGATGCTAGGACAACCTCCTCCACCTCCTGAGGCAGGCCCCAGGGAGCCAAGACACTACCCTTGCAGCCTCCATGCCATCAGATTGAGAGCTCTGAGACGGGTGCAGAAGGGTACCCTGATCCTGAGAGAGAAGGTCGGGTTGCAACCCCAGAGGCAGAGGGGGATCCACTGCCAACTGAAGCAGAAGTGGAAACCAAGGCTGTCTGGGCCACCTGGGAGCCACCAGCAGGACTGAGGCCCTGTCCTGAAGAATCTTGAACAGAGTTCGGGCCACCAAGGGCGTGGGAGGAAACGCATACAGGAGGCCCTGAGACCAGGGAATCAGAAAAGCATCTGCTGCTATCCGCAGAGGATGCGGTTGCCTGGAGCAGAACCGTTTCAAAGATGACTACAATCTCCGGGGACGGAGGAGTTTAAGAGCAGCATTTGAGATATCTACAACTTTGTATAAGATCTCACATTGAAGAATATTGAGATACACCTTTTATTATTATACAACTACAAGAGCCCAATCAATTCAGGAACCGCGTAGTGGTCGTTGATGTTAAGTGGGCATGCTTTTTGAAGGAGGAAAATTCCAGGCATTGCTGATTTTTTGCTGAGACCACTGGTTCCGTTCAAAATAGATTTGTCACTTTGTTTAAAAGAGAGTGCAATATCTATGTAACATCTTTACAAGGGGCAGTAGTGTAACACAGGTGAGACTCTCTAACTATAGTGGAGGGATGCAGTTTTTTTCGATTACGTAGTCAAACACCCTCTGATAATTGACCTAAATCCCAGTGGAGCAGAACTTTGGCAGCTGTTTGTTCAGGGGACTGGCAAACAGGTCTATGGATGGAAGTCCCCATTTCAGGAAAATCTTTTGAACTACCAAAGGATGGAGCTGCCACTCGTGGGGATGCAGAAGCCTGCTCAACCTGTCCGCCAGGTAGTTCTCCTGGCCAGGTAGATACACTGCCTTGAGGAGCATGTTGTGTCTGAGAGCAAACAAGCAAAGGTCCTGTGCCTCCTGACAAAGGAGCCTGGACCCAGTTCCGCCCTGCTTGTTCACATAAAACATGGCTACCTGGTTGTCAGTTTGAACTAGGACAGACTGATGAGCCAGGGATTGAGAAAAAGTCTTGAGGGCTAACCGAATAGCCCTGACTTCCAGGAGATTGATTTGCTGTGTGGCTTCCCAGGGAGACCACAGACCCTGGGTGCACTTGCCTAGACAATGAGCCCCCCAGCCTTACAGGGAGGCATCCGTGGTCAACACCACGGTGAACCCAGGACTCTGAAAAGGTACCCCTTGTAGCAGATTGGGTGGGTGCAGCCACCAGCTGAGGGAGTTCAGAAATTGTCTGGACACCCTTATCCTGTCTCTGAGGTTGCCTGTGGCCTGTGACCACTGAGTCCGAAGGCACCACTGTGCAGGCCTCATATGGAGCCTGGCATTGGGGGTCACATGCACTGTCGAAGCCATATGGCCTAGAAGCCTCAGGCAGAGTCTGACAGAGACCAGTGACCTGCTGAGAAACCGGTTTGCTAAGTTTATCAGTCTTTGGGCTCTGTCTTCTGGCAAGAATGCCTTTGCAAGCAGAGCGTCCAGCCTCAACCCTATGAACTCCAAGTTCTGGGAGGGGAGCAAAGTGGACTTTGCGAAGTTTATGACGAACCCCAAGCTTTGAAGAAGAGCAATAGTTCTGAGGGTGGCATGTCGGGCCTTCTGGCACATCTGACCTCTGATGAGCCAGTCGTCCAGATATGGGAAGACAAAGACTCCCTGATTTCGCAGGTAGGCCGCCACCACTGCCAGGCACTTGGTAAAGACCCTGGGAGTGGAGGTGAGGCCAAAAGGTAGTACTTTGTACTGATAATGGTTTCCTCCCACAATGAACCTGAGGTACTTTCTGTGGTCTGGATGAATGAGGATGTGAGTATACGCATCCTTTAGATCCAATGAGCATAGCCAATCTCCCTGCTGGAGGTAGGGCAGAAGTGTTCCAAGAGTAAGCATCTTGAACTTTTCCTTCTCCAGGAACTTGTTGAGGTTTCTGAGATCTAGAATAGGTCGAAGGCCACTGGTTCTTTTGGGTACCAGGAAATACCTGGAGTAGAACCCTCGACCGTGCAAGTGGGGAGGCACAGGCTCCACCGCCCTGTCCACCAACAGACCTTGGAGCTCCTGAAGGAGAAGATCTGTGTGCAGGGGAGGCCTTGGAGGCTCCCCTGGGAAGTATAGAGGAGGCAGTTGTTGGAAGTGTAGTGCATAGCCCCTGTGGACTATGCGTAACACCCAACTGTCTCTAGTGATGAGTGGCCACTGGTGGGCAAACAGGGCGAGGCGATCTCCTGTGCAGGGTTGGGAGAGCAGGGACGGAGAGGCTATGCCTAAGGAGTCAAAAACCCTCACCCTGCTGAGTGGGAGCAGGGGCCGGAGGCTTGGGGGTCCTCTGCCTACGGGGCCCATTACCCTGCCCCTTGGCTTGCTGACCCTGAGGGGCAGCCTGATATTGTGGGTACTGTTTGTAGGCAGTGCCCTTCCTCGGGTAAAAGGGCTTTTTACCCGAGCCCTTCTTCTTGTGAGAAGGGGCAGAAGTCTTTCTAGACAGCCTTGTCCTCGTGAGATGCTCAGTCTCAAGCTGTGTGGCCTTCTCGGTCATGGGCTTGCCAAAAAGGTTCTCACCTCGGCAAGGGACATCGACCAACGTGTCCTGAACCCATGGCTCGAGGTCTGATGACTGCAGCCATGCCTGGTGTCGAGCCGCGATGCCGGCTGCCGCAACACGGGCTGAAGCCTCAAAGCCATCGTAGGCAGCGTGGGACATAAACTTGGAGCATTCCCGGATCCCCGAGGACAAGGACTTGAACCTCTGCAAGGGTTCCCCGGAGAGACCAGCAGAGAATCCGGCCAGCTCCTTGGCCAGGTCTCGCAAGTACATGCTCATGTACAGCTGGTAAGACTGGACACGGCAGGCAAGCATCGAGCCCTGGAAGCCCTTTCTACCAAAGCCATCGAGGTTTTGGGCCTCCCTGCCAGGGGGCACCGCGGAGTGCATCTTCTGACTTTTCAGGCGATGCATGGTCGATTCCACCACCATGGAATGGTGTGGTAGCTGCGCCTTTTGAAAGCCAGGACTCTTCCGGAGTCGATAGATCGAATTGACCCGCTTGCTTAGAAACGGCGCCGAGGCCGGTGCCTCCCACATCCGGAAGAGGAGCCGTTCCAGCATCGGAGGAACCGGAACAGTAAAGGCCTCCTTCAGAGGAGAGTCGTACTGCAGGGCCTTGAGCTCCTCGGCTCGAGGCTCCTCCTTGGGGTCCGCAGGGATAGCCAACACGGTGGCCATATCCCGGACGAACTCCGAGAACCGGGTATCCTCCAGAGGGGATCTACTCCGGGGTTCAGACTGCGGTGAATCTGAAGGGACGCACTGAGTCCTGAAGGTGTCGGGGGACTCCTCGTCCTCCGTCTCCCAGGCGGACTCGTCCGATGAGGAATCGGGGTCTAACCGCGCGGGGCCTGTCAGCACCCGCCCGACGCCGAAGGCACCGGCGTCGATGCCCTCGGTCCTGAAGGAAGGTCGAGGGAGACCGCGACCGAGGTCGACCTCGAGCCTTCATGGTCTCGAGTAACGGCTCGGTCTCTGGGGTCGACTTCGTTGTCGATGTCCCGGTGGTCGGGGCAGATGCGCCAGACAGGCTGGCTATCAGTGCCCGCTGCTGTTCCATGAAGGCAGACAGTCTGCTTTCCAAGGCTGTCAACCTGAGACCCAGCTCAGGAGACTCAGCAGCCCCCGACTCGGGCCCCGGCGGCGGCTCTCTGGGAGGGGAGTCCATGAGGACTACGGGACTTACGTGTCCAGCAGACTCCGGCTCCACTCGAGGAACTTTGGAAGGCTTCTCCTGTTCCACGGGCCCGGGGCGACGGTCGGGGGTCTGAGACCTAGCTCTCGAGGAGCCAGGAACCTCTTCCCACGACGCCCTCGCGAGCCGCTTCTTCCTCTTTCGTTCCCGGTCGGGGGACCCCCTGTCCGAGGAGCCCCGATGGTGCTCGGGATCTGATTCCCGAGATGTCGAGGCCTCAGACGAGGTCCGGGCCCGGCCGGAGGCCGAGTCAGAAAAAAGCCTTTCCTTTTGGTGCTGATGACTTTGCAGTGCCTTGGAAGACATTTTCCCACATGGTCCACACGTCTTAGGCTCGTGGTCAGGACTGATGCACCGAAGGCAGCAGTCGTGTGTGTCGGTGAGAGACATCAGCTTCTTGCACCGATCACACTTTTTAAAACCACTGGAAGCCATCGGGGAAAAAAGGGTCCCCTCGAGGTCAAAGGACCGGCCTTCCAGGGAAAAAGAGAAAAAGGGCGCAAACGCCAGCCACGAAGGGCAAAAACCGAAATAAGAAGATTGGGTTTGATACCAGTGTATTGAACCCTGCGGGAGGGGAACCGGCGTCGAATCGGAGAAGAAAAATAGCGAAGGATCACCAAAAAAGTCAACTATTTTCCGGGATGACTAGGACACACGTCCGGTGGGCTTCACGGGAAAAGAGAGACTGAGGCAAGATCGCACCTTTAGGCTGGAAGGGAACCGCGCATGCGTGCCTGCATTCTCAAAGGCTTTCATGGAAAGCTGTGGAAATGCTCCGCAAGGGCTCCATCGGCGTCGATGTCACCCATATGTGAGGATTGACTTCCTGCTTGGTCCTGGAGAACATTGCTCTCACTCTGCAAAGAAATGTGTAACACTTCAGCCACAATGAGTGTGAAAGACTCTATAGGAATACGATATGTGGCTTGTAGGCCCTGCTTATAAGTTCAGGTGATGCTGAAGCTTTTGCTTTAGTGGCCTGAATCAGAATTGAAAAACCCATCCAGTTTGAAGTTTTCAAATGTTTTGAAGAATTTGAGAGATGCTCCAAAACTAACATATCAGCAGCTCTTGAATAAAAGCTGATATAAAGTGGATTGCTTCAAATAGTTAGCTTTCCTTTGTTTTAATTCATACTCTTCTAGTTTGCTGAGAAGTGTTCACATACGATTAACTTGTAAACTTGAGTGGGCAAGCCACGTAATCCTCCATTGCAGCAGTTATATATTTAGGTGGTAAGCCCTCTAAGGTTAGGAAAGTACCTACCCTACCTGAATGTAACTCACCTTGAACCTACTGCTGGAAAGCAATGTGCTAAATCCAACAAATCTTTCAGTTTAATTTACTTACTCTACAAGAACCATCAGCATATGTCTGGTTCTTATATAAATGTTTTTCTACTCCTGCAAAATCCTAAACTCTGTCCTATTGTGGAGTAGACCAAAGCTTTTCTGAGCTCTTCTCTTTCACATGTCACTTAGCAACAATTACACCACCTTAGCAACCAGTGACATGTGCTGTGTGGCAGTGTTCCTGACCAGACTTTTAACCTAGAAACCATCTGAAAGGTAATTTCTTTGTCTTGCCTTGTCCTGTATTGTACCATGTTTTATATTCATTGTTAAAATAACGTTAAAATACTAGGCAGATATGTTTTTACTCAGAAACTGCTACCTGGGTTCAACTTCTTTTTGTTACACAATTGTTAAGCTCTATTTTCATGTGGAAATCTTCAGGGAAAGTAGCAACCAGAAGTTGGAATATTCTATTGTGACATCTTTGTTCAAACATGAATTACACATAACCTAGAGTTTGTGCAGGGTAAGACTCTATAGAGAATCAGCTAAGCAGAAATGCTGACACACCTGGTATGTGCCTGCCATTTGCTAGACTTTTTACTCATATAATTGAGATGTTTTTTCTTAGTGTAGCTCTAAAGGGTGAATTTCATGTTTACCTTATGGCTTTTCATTCCTCTTTCTTTCTCCTCTTCCCTTGCCCAAAAGCTTAAAAAAGGGATATCTGGATGGTTATTTTAGTTTGCATCAGCATCTTGTGCTTTTTCTATTAGGGAAAGACTAACTATAAATGTGAGAGATTCTGCGTATTCCCATTTATGTTCTTATGCCCAAAGCTGTGAACTGCAACAGATACCAAGTAGCAATAGTGTTCCACTGCAGTAAGGTATCAGTCGCCTCCTTTTAACAAGATATGAAAAGGTGAAAGAGAGATGAATTCTGCTAGACATCTCACTCTAACTCTTATCAAAGCTGGCCGGAAGGATAGGCCCTTATTCTCAATTTTCAGGAAAATGCAAAATAAGAAATTAAGCTCTTCAGAAGCAGGAGATGACAATGCAGCCATCTCTAGGGTTCATAAACCTGAAAGTGAAACCACAGAAAAATTGCCAGGAATTTTAAATATAATTTCTCTAGTGTTGTATGCAAAATTATTAGATGATTGCTTCCTTAGATTTTGTGAAGTTATAAATGTATTGGAATTTTTTGACTTTGTAGCAAGTGCTGATGATCTTTGGGTTTTGTTTAACTTTACCTTAAATGGGATAAATTGGGGCATGAATTCATAATGCATAATAAGCAGTAAAATTCTGGAAGAGTCTCCTAGGATCATTTTTGGATACTGAGTAACAGTAAAAGTCACAATGTAGTTTAACTCAAATAATGCTGTGCCTGGAGGGAGGAGTGGCCTAGTGGTTGGGGCAAGCTACCTCAGGCCGGAAGGTCGGGGGTTCAAATCCCACTAGAGGACAGCAACCTTGGGCTGTAAGGAGTGGGGTTTCTAGTCCCACAGGTGCTCCTTGTGGTCTTGGGCAAGCCACTTAACCCTCCATTGCCCATGTTCCCTGTAAGTATTAGTGTGTCTCTCATATCCCCTCGTGTTAAATGTATCCCCCAATTGTGTTGTGACCACTTTGATTGAAGGATAAGGTGGTATACAAAACTGTCTAAATAAAATAAATAAATGACTCTTGTTTATGGTTACCATAAATGATGTGGTATGCTGAAGGTAACTTTATAAACCCTTTCTTATATTTTTACTCATATTTTAGTCCCAGCAGCCACTAGAAGACCTGGATGCTCAGCTCAGAAGAACACTCAGTCCAGAGACCATTCCAGTGAATTCTGCTCCTGTCTGTGTAAGTGTGCATCATTAAGCTGTGTGGGACCTCTTCACTATGCTCGTATATATACGTAGGGGGGCATTGTAGTCATGCACTCAGATTAATTTGTGCTAGGAAGGATGAGAATTATGCTATTGACAGGTTTGTTCAATGTGCTGCTGTGAAGATGTTTTCTTTACTAGGGATGTGTAAGCCATAAAAGTTAGATTAGTCTTTGTTTAAAACAGTTTGTGATTTCTGTGTATGTGTGATCATGTTTTTGCGCATATTTATCTTAATTGCTGCCTTCAATGTACGCTGCACCTTTTTTGCATGTGCATAACTGACTGTGTGTGTGTGTTAATTCATAGATTTACATGTGCACAAACAATTTGCATGCACTTTTAATTTTAGGAGCCCAAATGAATGCTGAAACAGGCCCTAAGTGCATATCCCTATTCTTTAATTAGAACTTCCTAAACCTGTACTGGTGACTGCACAGTCATTTGGACTGTCAGGATATCCACAATAAATACAAATGAAAGAAATTTGCATTCATTGCATATTTATTATTGAAACATTTCTTGCTTATCACACAATTTCTAAACCCTATTACAAAGGAAACATTCATAAAATCACATAAAACAAAATAATACATTTTATTTCCCTCCAGAGCAAGCTTATGACACCCCTACTTAACCCCCAGGCACATTTTAGTTCACATTTCCCACAAAGTCTTAAAATAACCCTATAAAAAATTGAATCTAACTTTTTTTTCTCAATGGAGATAAAATATTTTAATTCCTTAATGCTGGGAGGGTGATCTAAGTATTCTTGGATATTCTGAAAACCCAACTGGTTGGGGCAACTCATTTGTTTACACTGATACAGACTACCCAGACATCAGTTATTTTAAGTCTTATCTGCATGCGGTCACACCATGATTTGCACAGCATACATGTAATCTTAATCCTGTTAAATCTGAAGCAGTTAAGATTTCTAGGATTGCCTTTCTTTCACTCCCCCTCCATTTTGAGTGTCTTTCTTTACAAATAGAATATCGGGTCTTCACAACTAGGTGACTTCATCCAGTAGAGTCTGTATGGATAAACCTCTTCAGCTTCAAAAAAGCTCTGAAAAGCTTTTAAGAGGCACCATTGTGTGTGTGTCTCCTCACTTTGTGTTGTTGCAAAGGACCTGCTTTGTCTTTTTTTCTGTGGAGCCATTCTTTCTACACCTTGAAGTTTTAATTTGCTGATTTTATCCTGTGAGGACCTACTCTTCTCTGTAACGTCTCTAGTTAGGCTTTTTGGTAAATTTCAGAATCAAGTTGTTTGGGGTTTTTTTGCAATGGATGTCTTTCAGCAATATGTCCCAAAGAAAAGCCCCCCATGGTTTCAAATATTGCAGGTGGTGATTATAACAATGCTGTACCTAGTGAAGATATCAACATTTGGTGCTTGCGTTGCTTTAAATCTAATCACAAACTCTCTCAATGTGCTTACAGACGACAGAGGGATTCAAGAGCAGCATGAAAAAATCTTTGGCATTTCTAATTCTAGTTACAAAGAAAACAGTAAGGTTCATCCCATCCTAGACCTAAGGGCCATGAAGAAATTCCTAGTTTTGGAGAAGTTAAGTGGTTTCTTTGGGTACCTTGTTCCCACTCTCTAAAAGAGAGACTGGTTATGTTCTCTGAACTTAAAGGAAGCATATATACACAGACACATCCAAACATAAGAACTGCTATACTGGGCCAGACAAAGGTCCATCGAGCCCAGTGTCCTCTTTCCAGCTATAGCCAATCCAGATCACAGGTACCCAACATATGACAAAAGTAGTTCCATACTACTTATCCCCAGCGATAAGCAGTGATTTTCTTTTGGACTACCTTAACAGTTTGACATGGAGGAGTAGCCTAGTGGTTAGAGAAACTGCCTAGTTACCCAGAAGAATAAGAGTTCAATTCCCACTGGCACTCTTTGTGACCTTGGGCAAGTCACTTTACCCTCTATTGCCTTGGAAGAAATGGTCTGGCAATCTACTTCCAGTGAAACATTGCCAAGAAAACACAGAGGCAGTTGGGTTGCCAGGAGTCAGCACTGACTTGACGACACTTAAAAAAAAAACAAAAAAAAACCCCCTGTTTATGGACTTTCCTGTTTTTTTAACCCAGCCACACTACCTGCTTTTACCACATCTGCTGGCAATGTGTTCCAAAGACTGACAGTACATTGAGAGAGAAACTGTTTCCTCCTATGTTTTAAATATACTTTGTAGTTTCATGGTGTGTCCCCTAATTCTTGTATTTTTTTAAATAGTAAACAATTAATTTGCATCTGCTTGTTCCCTTCTACTTAGGCTTTTATAGACCCCTCTCATATTTCTCCCTCAGCCGTCTTTTCTTCAGGCCGAAGAGCCCTAATCTCTTTAGCCTTTCCTGATAGGAAAGTCATTCATCCCCTTTATCATTTTGGTTGCCCTTCTCTGTACCTTCTCAAATACTACTATATCCTTGTTCAGATATCCTTGTGTGCGGAGACCAGAATTGCACACAATAATCAAAGTGCAGTTGCACCATGGATTGATACATAAGCATTATTATATCCTTTGTTTTATTTTCTATTCATTTCCTACTGATTCCTAACATTTGGGGGGGTTTTTTGGTCGCTGCCGCACACTAATCAGAAGATTTCAGTGTATTGTCTATGATCACACCCAGATCCTTTTCTTGGATGGCAGCTCCTAATGTGGAAGCTAGCATTGTGTACCTATAGTTTGGGTTATTCTTTCCTACATGTATCACTTTACACATGTCCACACTAAATTTTATCTGCCATTTTGATGCCCAGTCTGTCTCACAAGAGTGGTCCTGTAGTTTCTCACAATCCACATGCAATTTAATAATTCTGTATAATTCAGCATCATCTGCAAATGTAATCACCTCGCTTGTTCCCAGTTCCAGATTGTATATAAATATTTAAAAAGCACCAGTGGCAATACAAATCCTTTGGGTACCGGAAGTGTATCAGATTTGTAACAGGGAAACATCATTGCCAGTATTGTGTCCTGCCCTTTGGCCTTGCATCGGCTCTGTGTGTTTATGAAATATCTAGCCATGACATGTACGCACACTGGGAGTGCATGTTTCCCTATTTGGATGGCTGGTTGATCAAGAGTCCATCTCAGAGGCCCACAAAAATTCGTGCCCCTAGCCATCAAAGTATTGAAGTCATTAGGGTTTGTCAAAAAATTACTCAGTTCACATCAGACTGAATCCTTGTCGCTGATAGCAGAGGTAAATAAATGGATGGCTGACTTTGAACAGCGAGTCATGATGTCTGAGGATGATCTTCATGGGGCCGTAGCTGAAATCGCTGCCAGTCCACACTCCTATTGAGGATCAGAACGACTAAACTAAGAACGCCAAAGCTAAGGTAAGCCACCTGGTCACTTCATCTCAGCCACAACTACAAGCTTAAGTGACCTGTATTACATGAAGGTGCTGAGCAAATCTTTAAATGTGAACACAGGGTAGTTGACATCATTGTGTTATACTTAATTAAAACACAAGGAGCTAGACAGACTACCCACCTTCTAACACCTAATATACGTTCCACTCATATACAACAAATTGTATTGCTACAAAAAACCATTTAATTCAAACTGATAAGCATTTGCCTAACAAATGAACATCATGTGGATAACCACTGGATCAATAATCTTACTGTCACATTGGTTAGGATTTCCAGCCCAACCAATATACCAGTAGGCCTGATACCTATTGTTTATAAACAGACACACTTCATCTCATGGCACCCTTCAAATGCGCAAATCACATAGAAGACACCCAAGATTAGTAAACATTAACACAACTACTTCCTCAATACCTCAGCAGACTCATACAAAGCATACTCAATGCATGAAATGTAGTCTAGTGAATGCATGTTCTGCACGCAACAAAATTCACATTTCCAACTGTATTAATGATGACAAATTGGATGTCATGTTCATTACTGAATCATGGCTAATGGAAACTGATAACATGCTTATAAACCAACCAATCACCTCAACTATGAACCTACATAACTCCATGACAAAATAGAAAGGGGGGAGGGATATTCATCCTTTCTGGCAAATACTTCAATTTTAAGGTGACTACAGCCCTAACAACCAATAGCTTGAATGTACTAGTAATAAAAATAAACACTTCCCCATTTGCTTGGCATATAGATCTCCAAGCTCAACATCAGATGATCTTACATCGCTCATAGAACGATCATGTTCTCAATCAGCTAGAGATAAAGCATTAGTCTTACTAGGAGACTTTAACCTAAACTCAGCACCTCTAAGTCAAGTCACCTCCTTGAAGCCATGGATGTGATGGATCTTTCACAAATCATAACTGCCCCACGCACAGTGGGAGCAATATATTGGCTCTAGTATTTATACTCAAGAAATTATTTAACCCCCAGGTCACCGCAGTACCCTGATCAGACCACCATATGATCACCTTTGAGCTACCACTAATCAGCGGCAACAGCATAAAGCAAGCACAGCACCAAGGAATTCGCATATTTAGGGAATTCAACAAGCAAGCACTACTCAACCACATCACTTCAGTATTAGACTTACCCTCAAATGATATCACGGACCTTGTGGAAAATGAACACCACAATAACATCATTTGCACTAATACCACAGAGAAGGTTGTCTAAAAGAAACCTTAAAGCACCTTGGTATTCTCAGGATATAAAGGAAGCAAAACATAAGCTGGGACAAATGGAAAGACGATGGAGAAGAATTAGAGACCCACTACAGCACAGGGAATATGCAAACAAGCAAGATGAATACAACAAACTGATCAACATGAGAAAAAGAGTTCTATACTAACTTCATCCTTAAAATGCTAAACCGTCCCAGAGAATTGTTTGATATAGCCAAATCTTACACATATGCCTCACCAATACCGAAAGACTCAACACACTCTGATGTCACAACAATTGATCTAATTACCCTCAATACAGCAGGAAACATACAGAAGTGGACCTCCTTCAATCCAATCTTGTGAATGGCTTGAACAAATCTTATCAGTGCTAAACACCACTTCTCCACTTGACCCATGCCCCATCTCATGGATCAAGATGTCTAGAAATGAGCTAACCCCATCACTTCTCAAAATAATAAACTTACTCACCCAAGGGTACATGCCATCTAACCTGAAAACCACCTCAATCCAACCCATCTTAAAAAGTCCCTCAACAGACATCAACTTACATTCATCCTACAGACCAATCTCCAGTATCCCCTTTCCAACCAAAATAATTGAAAAAGTAGTCCAGCTACATATGTACCCCTCGACGCTCTACAACATTGGTTCAGATGGAAACACAGTGTTGAAACACTCTTCACGTCTAATAGACACACTGATCAAAGGAATAGAAAATTCAAGACAAGGATTCATTCTTATATTCCTTGTTATTTCAGCCGCCTTTTAACTCCATAAGCCATAAAAACTCATTGAACATCTGATAGACATTGGAATAAGCAGCATCCCTCTAAAATGGTTCTATTCCTACTTGTCAGAATGAATCCAGCAAATCAAGATGAACAGGATATCCAACCCTTACAGACTACACAGAGGAATACCCCACGAATCTGCTTTCTCAGCGCTTCTCTTCAGCTAATACATCCAACCCATTTGCAAAATTATACAGAAACATATGTTAAAGTACTTCATTTATGCAGACTATCTCATGTTATACATCGCTTTCATGACTAACAACCAGACTTCACCTCTATACAATTTTGCTTCAATGAAATGACACACTGGCTAAAAGAGCACAGCCTCACGATCTACTACAATAAGACTGACGTCCTCATTACCAGAGACCCATCCTACTTACCTCCAAAAAGCAATCACGATCAACATTAACCTCCCTGTCAAAACCGAAGTTAGATATCTGGCTATAACATTAGACCAGAAACTAAATTTGCAGACTCATACCACGAAAACCTCTGCTTCTGTATATCTAAAATCAAGATAAATAGAACCTCCAATCACTATTAGATCCTAAGCTTTCATACAGTATGTCAAGCCATAATTACCCCACATCTTGATTACTGTAATTCAGTTTTTCAAGGCCTCCCAAAATACTCCGTCCCCTACGACTAGCCCAAAACACTGCTGCCAGTCTGATCTCAACAACATCAAGACAAGAGCACATCATCCCAGTGCTTAAAAATTTAGACTGGCTACCTATACAGGCACGCATAAAATAGAAATCAATCCTGAATATATGCAAAACCATACATAACATGACTGCAAACTGCCTGCATACCAACATACAGATGATACCAGGCAACAAAATCAAAACCTATTCAAAATACCAGTACATAAAGCTATGGTGGTGTGAAAGTCTTGCATAGATAGTGCTGAATTGGCAGTTTTTAGTTGTTTGGATCACAGGAACAAAATGTGTTACAATTTATAACTCCTTCTACATGCCATTTTTTTCCCTTTTGTCTTTTGTACAATTCTGACAAATTTGCCATGACTTGAGCTTTCTTTTATGATTGTTTAATACCCATATTTGTTTGGTTGTGAACCTGGTTATAAAGATGCAATGTGTGCCCAAAACGTTGTTGTGTTTTTTTCTGTTCTGTGTATGTTGGCAGTGTGCCTGTTTTCTTAATTTCACTAGGTAGCCCTGAAAAGGGCTGTTTCTCCGGGAACAAGCAGGAAGTCAGTCCTCACATATGAGTGACGCCAACAGAGCCCGTCGGCGCCAACAGAGCCCGTGCAAAAGCATCTCCCCAGCTTTCAAAGAAAGCCTTTGGGAGATGCTCAATGCATGCTTGGTCCTCTTCCCGCCCAAGAGTGCCATCTTGCCTCAGTCTCCTTTTTTTCTGCAGAGCCCATTGGATGTTGTCCAGTTTTCCCTGGAAAAAAATTGATTTTTATTATTGTGTTTCTCCGGTTGCATACCAATTCCTTCCCGTCCCTGAGCCAGCTCGCCTCAGCGTCAGTCTTCGGGTTTGCCTATTAGTTTATTCATTTTTTTCATCAAGGTGCTGCTCGACCGGTGTTCGCGCCCTTTTCCAGCAGAAGGTCTCTGATCCCTGCTGGGAGGTGGGGACCCCATTTTTCTGATGGCCTCCAGCGGCTTCAAAAAATGTGACCAGTGTGGCAAAATGTCACACACCAACCCACACGACTGCTGCGTCCGATGTCTTGGCCCGGAGCACAACGACTCAGACTGCAAGCTCTGCAGAACCATGACCTCAAAGGCCTCAAAGAGCCACCATCAGCAGCAGATAGACTTCTGAAAGAAACATGACACCATGCTCCAGAGCCTTCTCCGATATCTCGGTGCCCTGTGAAGCCAGTGCCTCCTCGGAGTCCTGCGGCTGCAGTTCCTCCGAGCGGAAATCCCCGGAGGTGGAACACAAGAAGAATTATTCTTTGAAGACCGCCTCTTAGGATGGATCCAGGAAGAAGGGAAATCCTACCTTAGGCATGAATCTTTGGAGTCAGGGCAGGAGCGGCCTGCCAAACTGCCCCGTAAGGTGTTATTGGCACCTGCCGACTGGCCTCAGACCTCTGAGGTCATCCTCATCAAGGACTTCCCCTCGACAGGGCCGACGTGGGCCCGAAACACTCTATGCCCGCGTCGAAGGCTGCAAAGCCAACTGGTATGGAGACCAGAATGGCAGCCCTAGAGAGCAGTATATCTGCCCTAATGGCCATGCAGCGGGCATTCATGTCTGGCTCATCCAGTTCATCCGCCCTGACGAGGGAGGAGTAGCCTAATGGTTGGGGCAAGGTACTTCAGGCCGGAAGGTCGGGGGTTCAAATCCCACTAGAGGACAGCAACCTTGGGCCGGAAGGACTGGGGTTTCTAGTCCCACAGATGCTCCTTGTGGTCTTGGGCAAGCCACTTAACCCTCCATAGCCCATGTTCTCTGTAAGTATTAGTGTATGTGTCTCATATCCCCGCGTGTTAAATGTATCCCCCAATTGTGTTGTGACCGCTTTGATTGAATGATAAGGCGGTATACAAAAGCTGTCTAAATAAAATAAATAAATAAACATCGAGGGCTTCCCTGGATATTGAGTCAGTCCTCGAGCATCACCGGCCTCGAGAGAGCCCAGGCCCCAGACGAGGTCTTGCTCCCATTCCTCGGGACAGGGGTCCTACCCAGCGAGCGCCCATGGCTTGGACAGACTATCTCCCAGAGGTCATGGACCACTGAGAGTGGCTTTCGGCAGAGGTGATTGCTTGGTGTCTGACTCGTACTCTGACTAGAGTCCGAATGAGAGACCTAGGATGTGTCCTCGGACCAGTCTCCCCCGATGACCCAACGCCGCTCCCCACCCTAGGATGTTGCTTTCCTCGATTTTGTGCAGGACATGGCCAAGGCTCTTGCCATCAAGGCCAAGGAGGACCCTCGCACCGAGGAATTGAAGATACTCCAATATGAGGCATCCCCGAAGGAAGCCCTTACGGTCCCAGTGCCCTTGATCCTCAACAGCCACCTCCTCCGAATGTGGGAAACTCTGGTGTCTGTACCAATCGTTAGCAGGCACCTCAAAGCCATGTACCGGGTACACCGAAGCCCTGGGTTCTGAAAGACCCAGCTTCCCCACAACTCCATGTTCCTGGAATCTGCAGTGTACCAGCTTAAGAGCCAAAAAAAACATTCATCAGTGCCACCTGGCAAGGAGGCCCGATGCCCTCTGCTTGAAGGCTTTTCAGGGCTCAATGCTAACATGCCTGATCCAGTCCTACCAGCTCTACATCGGCATGTACCTGAAGGAACTGTCGAAGGAGCTTGGTGGATTCTCAGCAGGCCTTGAGAGGGAACCCCTACAGAGGTTCAGGACCCTAACCTCGGCAGTAAAGGAATGCTCGAAGTGCTTGTCCCAGGCAGCCTACGATGACTTTGAGGCATTGGCCAAGGTGGCCGCCACAGGTATCTAGGCTCGACGCTAGGCATGGCTGCAGTCTTCCGATCTGGAACAGTGGATGCGGGACATACTGATAGATGACCCCTGCGTAGGTGAAAACCTATTCGGGAATCCCATGGCGGATAAAGCAGCGGAGATAGAGACAGAGTATGTGTCAAGAACCAGACTCTCAAAAAAGACCTCGGTGCACCCATGGGAGAAAGCCTTAGGGAAAAAGCCCTTCCCGAGGAAAAAAGGAAGTTTCAGTGGTACTCCATACATCCCCAGGCCTTCTCGGCCCCTCAACAGGGCCAGTAAAAAAAGGACAGTGACATAGTCCCAGAAAACAAAAAGTCCCAAAGTCCCAGGCCCGGGCTCAGCCTGGGGGGGAGCTTTTGACTGCCTGGGCGTGACCTCCCTACCCCCAGGGGGTCCTCTGCTGCCCACAGGGGTGGCGCCTAGCCATGTTTGCCCACAAGTGGACAGCCATCACCAACACCTGTATGCTACAGGTGGTCAAGGGGGGCTATCTCCTTCACTTTGGGTGCCATACACGTACTACTCAGGGGAGACCACCAGGCCTCTCCTTCACCAGACCCTGCTCCTTACCGAACTAGCAGGCCTGATCAATGACAAGGCATTCGAGCTAGTGCCGAAACATCTCTTGGGCACAGGCTTCTATTCCAGATACTTCCTCATCCCCAAGAGGACAGGTGGCCTTAGGCCCATCCTGGGCCTGCAAGAGCTCAACAGGTTTCTGGTCAAGGAGACGTTTAAGATGCTCTCCCTTGGTACACTACTGCCATTCCTCCAGCAGGGAGATTGGCTGCGCTCCTTAGACCTAAAGGATGCCTACACTCACATAATAAATCATCCCAGTCACAGAAAATACCTTGGGTTCGTGGTGGGAGGACAGCACTACCAATACAGGGTGCTACCCTTCGGTCTTGCTTTGTCGCCAAGGGTCTTCACAAAGTGCCTTGCAGTGGTTGCAGCCCACCTCCGGCTCAAAGGGGCCTTCATCTTTCCCTATGTGGACGACTGGTTCATAAGGGAGGGGGGGGGGACAGGGCTGCAGAGGTACAACGCGCCATCGGGCACACCATCAATGCCTTGCAGCACTGGGGTTTGTCATAAACTACCCCAAGTCCCACCTCACACCAGCCTAGCACCTAGAGTTCATAGGGGTGCAACTAGATACCCTCCAGTCAAAAGCCTTTATCCCCCAGGAGAGGTCAGATCTCAGGGAGTTAGCTGCAGAGGTACACAGACACCGAACACTACCTGCCAAGCTCCTGCTACGCCTTTTGGGACACATGGCCTCTATGGTTCACGTGACCCCCAAATGCCTGCCTGCACATGAGAGCAACCCAATGGTGACTCAGCTCTCAGTGGACTCAAACTACAGGCAGGTTCAGGGACAGATTGTAGGTGACCCGTCAGCTGGCAGACTCCCTCGGATGGTGGCAGAATCCACACCACCTTCAGGTCTGGATGCTCTTCCAGGCACCCAACCTCCAGAAGGTCCTCACTTCGGAGGCCTCGGTAAGAGCTGGGGAGTGCATTGCAGGAGCCTCCAGACGCAAGCCTGCTAGTTCCAGGAAGAATCTTGGTGGCAAATCAAACTGCTAGAACTCCGGGCCTTCCACCACCAACTCTGACACCACTTTGTGCTGATCCAGACCGACAATCAGGTCTCAGTGTTCTACGCAAACAAACGGGGGGGTACAGTGTTGTACCCCCTCTGCCAGGAGGCGGTAGCCCTCTGCTCCTATGCTGCAAGAAGAGGAATGCTCCTAAGGGTGATGTACTTCCCGGGCCAGGACAATGCCATGGGGAAATATTGAGCAGGGTCCTCCAGCTGCACGAGTGGCACCTAGATCTAATGATAGGCTCACAGCTGTTCCGTCTCTGGGGTGTCCCCTTAATGGACCTGTTCACCAGCCTGGACAATACGAAGTTGCCCCGATTCTGCTCACGCCAACTGCACCCATCCCGGGTGGCAGTGGATGCGTTCCTCATCCCGTGGATGGAAGGCCTCCTGTACACCTTTCCACTGACACCGCTGGTAGCTAAGACACACTATTCAAGGTCCAGCACAACAGAGCATCACTAGTGCTTATAGCACTTTGGTGGCCCAGGCAGCCCTGGTTCCCACTGCTCCCTATTCCTATCGACAGCGTTGCCGATTCCCCTGAGCTGAGCTCCAGGGCTACTCACAGATAGGCTCTTTCCTACCCCCAATCTGGGGTTCCTCTCACTCATGGCTTGGCTGCTGAAAGGGTAGCGTTGGTTCCCTTCAACCTCCAATTGGACGTGGAAGAGATTCTTCTGGCCTCTTTTAAGGCCTCCACTAGAAGAGCATATGCCTTCAAGTGGTGCCAATTCTTGGTGCAGTGTGCGGAAAGATGGGCGAACCCATTTTCCTGCTTGGTACAAATGGTACTTCAGTATCTATTTCACCTATCGCAGGTGGGACTGATTTCCAATTCGGTCCGAGTACACCTGAGCGCCACCACAACGCATCACCATTCTGTTGAGGGAAAACCCTTCTTGGCTCAGCCCCTCATGCCCCAATTCCTACGGGATTTCATGTTATCCAAACCAACCGTCCGCCTCCCAGTGGCAGAGTGGGATTTCATTATGGTGCTCTCGCAGCTCACTAAGCCTCCATTCGAGCCCCTGGCTACCTGCCGCCTCCGGTACCTATACTGGAAGGTCGCCTTCCTGGTAGCACTCATCAGCTCACAGAGTCAGCGAGCTCCAGGTTTTGATGGCAGAGCCCTCTTACACAAGGTTCTACAAGTTTCTACCAAAGGTGGTGTCCCCATTCCATCTCATCCAGGAGGTGGTACTCCCCACCTCTTTCCAAGGCCTCACGCCGGTAGGGCAGAGACCATTCTCCACCATCTGGATTGTAAGAGAGCCCTGTCCTTTTACCTGCAACGGACCTAGGGCCACCGCAAAGCACCTCAGCTTTTTGTATCCTGTGATCCCAGGTGCCTGGGACTCCCATTGACTAAGTGAACTCTGTCCACTTGGGTGGTGGGCTGCATTACCTTGCCTATGAGCAAGCAGGGATCGCACTGGACCAGAGGGTCACAGCGCATCGCATCAGGGCTATGGCTACTTCAGTGGCAAATCTGCATTCCATCCCTGTGACGGAAGGGCTGCCATCTGGTCTTCGGTCTACACCTTTGCAGCTGACTATTGCCTGGAGAGGGAGTCCCGATGGGACTGTGCCTTCGGCCAAGCCGTACTCTGTAATCTCTTCAGGGTGTAGGCAACTTCTGCTCTCCGACCTCTCTTAGCTCAGGCTACCGGAGAGCTGGTTTTCCGCCAGACAATTGAGTCTTGTGAGAGTCTCTCAGTAGGGACTCAACTGCCTCTGATCACTGCTCACCCTTTGCAGGTCACCATGGCATTTTTTGGTTACAGGTTCTTGTTAGCCTATAGCTGGGGAGTCCCACATGTGAGAACTTGTTCCCGGAGAAAGCATAGTTGCTCACTTGTAACAGGTGCAGGAATCAGTCCTCACAACCCTCCTTCCTCCCCTTGGAGTTGCTGTTTTACCATGTTTTAAATTTTTGCAGTCTTAGCTATGTCATTAGACTGAGACAAGATGGCATCCTTGGGTGGGAAGTGGGCCACTCATGCATGGTGCATCTCCCAAAGGCTTTCTTTGAAAGCTTGGGGAGATGCTTCCGTGTGGGCTCAGTCTGAGCTGATGTCACCCATATGTAAGGACTGATTCCTGCTGTCCCCGAGATCACCTGTTACAGGCGAGTAACTATGCTTTTTATTTTTTTTTAAACTTTTTATTTATAGAACATTTTATATTTACATAAAGAAAAAAAATATTGCGACGTCATTATACGTACATGACACATCGCTACATTTTAAGCAAGCCCACATCAAGGAGGTGAGACATTCTATAAATCAAACAATCCACACACTGGTTCCTAAAAAAAATCCAAAACTCATTTTAAACTGGTCAGGAAGCACAGAAATTTAAACTACCACAAAATTCCATTTCTTGTATCAAGTCTTACCTTTCAAAAAGTCTAACAATTGTTCTCCAGGACCAAGCAGGAAGTCAGTCCTCACATATGGGTGACGTCGGCGCCGACGGAGCCCTCGCGGAGCAATTTTCCCCAGCTTTCAAAGAAAGCCTTTGGGAATTGCAGCGCGCATGCGCGGTCGCCTTCCCGCCCAAGGGTGCCATCTTAGCCAGTCTTCTTTTTTCCGCGGAGCCCTACAGACGTACCCGTCGTGTCCCCGCTAAAAAAGTTGATTTTCGTGAGTTTTTCTCTCTTTTTCCTTCGGTTCGACGCCGGTCATTTTCCTGCCCGGACTCGCGACGCCGTTGCGAGTCCTTCTCTTATTTTTCGGTTTTTCTGATTTTTGGTCAGTTTCGTTTTCGATTTTTCACTGGCAGCCCGGTCCTTTGACCTTGCAGGGGCCCTTTTTCCCCCAATGGCTGCCAGTGGTTTCAAGCGGTGTGGTCAGTGTGACAAAAATATGTCACTCACTGACACACATGATAATTGCCTCCGCTGCCTAGGCCCAGATCATGATGAAATGATCTGTGGAGCCTGTGGCAAAATGTCCTCCAAAGCGTTGAGGAGTCGGCGGCATCAGCAGGATAGAATCTTCGCTGACCCCAGCCGTACCCGGACCTCGTCGGAGGCCTCGGCATCCAGAGGCTCCAGCTCTGACCATCGCCGAAGCTCCTCCGACAGGGGTTCTCCCTCCGGAGACCATCGACGGAAGACAAAACCCGAATACAACATGGCATTAACAGGGGAACTTCAAATAAAATAATGCCCCCAGAGCCAAAACACGCGGACGTACTTCCAAAAAAGCCTTCCGACATTTCTGCGTGGCTCTGGAAACATCAGGAAAAATTTGTAACAGTTGACAGCCTTTTTCTTAAAATAAGCACGTAAAACCTTCTCCTTATCTAATTCTGATAAAAAAGTAACTAATAACATAGCACATGTAGATATATCATCTCCAGGAACAAGCAGGAATGAGTCTTCACATATGGGTATCGTCGGTACCGACGGAGCCTGCGCGGGAACGCTCCCCAGCGTCCAAAAGGAAAGCTTTTGGGAGCATCCCACAGCGCCTGCGCGCTGCCTTCCCGCCTTTCCTAACCGCCTCTCTCCAGTTCTTCTTTTCCGCGGAGCCAGCAGGTCGTGTTCCTGTCACCGCTGAAGAATTTCTTTATTTTATTTTATTTCTTTGGTCGCGCATCTGACTTCTCGACGCTGGACCGGTACCGCCGGTCTTTTCTTTCTTTCTTCTAAAAAAAAAAAAAAAAACCTACTGTTTTTTCTCACTTCAGTGCATTTTCTTCTCTGGCCTTAGGCCTAGGACATTTTTCCTCATGGAAAAGCCCGCCTCTGGGTTTAAAAAATGCACGAAGTGCAGCGGCACTATTTCTGTCACTGACACCCACGAATGGTGTCTAAAATGTTTAGGTTCTGACCACTCCATTGCGGATTGTGAGTCCTGCTCCATGATGTCTAAAAGAGGTCTACAGAATCGAGCAGCTAAGCTCAGTACCCTGTTTCCCTCGGATGCAGCTTCCGTTGCATCGACGTCTTCCAGGGCTGCTTCTTCCTCACATGGATCTCAGGTAACCAAACTTAAATCCAGCCAGTCCTTGAAGGGTAGATCTCCTTCCAAGTATCGAGATGCCTCCGGGCTTACCCTCGAGGAATCCGCACCGGCAAAATTACCCCGGCGGGAGGCTTCGGCTTCCAAAGCTTTATCTATGGGGTCACAGGTTGACATCGATGGCTCGGCCTCGACCGATCACCTGTTGCCATGTTCTGGGGTACCGGTGGTTCCCACTGGTACCGACATCCAGACATTGGTTGCGTCGATGGATCAGAATATACTGACCATGCAGCGTGCCATCACGGCATTCATACAAGCTGAGACACCTTCGGTACCGCAACAAACTTCGTTGCCGGTACCGACTCCGGCACCGGTACCGACATCTGTTCCGGTGCCGGTACCGATTGCATCGACATACGCTTCGGTGTCGACTGCAGCGGTACACTGTTCTGTGATGCCCATCGGTACCGATCACTCCCGATGTCGATACCACCCGGTACGCGTATCGGGCTCTGCAGCAGCATCCAGACAGGCGATACTTCGATTCCTCTGAAGACTCTGATGAATCAGATGTGTCTGTCGAAGCATCGGTGATTCATCCTCAAGAGCCCTCTTCTCCAAAAAGGAGAATGTCTCCCCCAGAGGACTTGTCTTTTAAAGACATCATTAGGGAAGTGGCCAGGGGCCTTTCCATCTCAGTGGCCCCTGAGACAGAGCCTAGAGCCAAAAAATTAGATATTCTACAATATCCTAAGGCTCCTAAAGAGGCAGCCACTTTACCAATACATGAGATTCTTTATGATCACATGTTGGGCATATGGGAGACTCCTCTCACCACTTCCCCTCATTCTCGCAAGTTGGACACCATATATCGTGTCCCTCCTTGTCCTGGCTTCCATAAGACTCGGCTTCCTCACCACTCCATTGTGGTGGAGTCTGCTATGAAGAAGATAGAGTACAGAAAGGCACTCTTCTGCTCCTCCAGGAAGAGAATGCAGAACCCTAGATGCCTTTGGCAGGAGAATTTTCCAGGCCAGTATGCTTGTTGCCAGAATCAACTCCTATAGTCTCTATATGGGGATGTTTCTAAAAGAAGTTACAGATCATCTGCAAACTTTATCTCCTTTTATTTCAGAAGATAAAAGGGAAGAGTTCCTCACCTGGCTCAAACATGCCCAGGATATTTCCAAGTTTTCCAACCGTGCAGCCTTTGACTCTTTTGAAGGTGCTAGCAGAGCCTCGGCTATTGCCATAGGTGCACGCAGAGTTGCTTGGTTACAAGCTTCTGATTTGGAACCCTGGGTTCAAGATGGCCTAGGAAACCTTCCTTGTACAGGTGAAAACCTTTTTGGCAAAGATTGGCAAGCAAAGGCCACCCAGATGGATGCTGAAAATTCTGCTTTAGATAGACTTTCAAAGTCTACTTCTGCTCCTTTTAATAAAAGGTTGTTCAAAAAGGGTTTTTTTCCCAAAAAAGGGAAATATTATTCTGCTTATGGTCAGCAGTCCTCTTCTGCAGGTCGTTCTGCTGCAAAGAGACAGCAACAACCAAAACAGGCCAAGCCTAAGGCTGCTAGGGCTGCTACTGCCCAACAGCCTCAGCCTCCTCAGGGCCTTTGACTTACAACTAGAGAGCTTACCCTTTCTGGCTCTGGAACATACAAAGCCTCTCACCATTCCAGGAAGGTTAGCTTACTTTGCTCCCAGGTGGGAACAAATCACAGCAGAGCCATGGACCCTCTCCATCATAAGGGAGGGATACAAGCTTCATTTCTTAAACCTTCCTCCTCGCACTATGGTGAGACAGTTCAATTCTCAGACATCTCTCCTCGACCTTCTGGGTCAGGAGATTGCTACCCTTCTTGCCCAAGGGGCAATAGAAGAAGTACCCCTTCTTCAACAGGGCTCAGGGTTCTACTCCCCCTACTTTCTTATCCCAAAGAAAACAGGGGGCTACAGACCCATATTAGATCTCAGAGAATTGAACAAGTTTCTATGCAAGGAGAAATTCAAGATGATTTCTCTCGGTACTCTCCTTCCATACCTTCAGAGTCAGGATTGGCTTTGCTCTCTAGACCTCAAGGATGCGTACACCCATGTCCTCATCCATCCAACACACAGAAGGTTCCTTTATCAAGGAAAGCACTACCAATACAGAGTGCTTCCTTTCGGTCTGGCCTCTGCACCAAGGGTGTTCACAAAATGCATGGCAGTAGTAGCTGCATTTCTACGCACTCTAGGGATATTCGTATTCCCATATCTGGACGACTGGCTCATCCGAGCTCCCTCCCAGTCAGAGACCCAGACTTCTCTAACCTGCACAAGGCATATTCTTCAGTATCTGGGACTTGTAATAAACATTCCAAAATCCCATCTCACCCCTACTCAATCTCTAGAGTTCATAGGGGCCTTGCTGGATACCACAACTGCAAGGGCCTATCTTCCCCAGGCCCATTGCCTACGCTTGGTGCAGTTAGCCTCACAAGTTCAGTTAAAATCCCATTTAACTGCTCGAGAGATGTTACAACTGTTAGGCCACATGGCATCCACTGTGCATGTGGTTCCTTACGCTCGCCTTCACATGAGGGCAGCTCAGTGGACTCTGTCCACCCAATGGACCCAGGCATCAGGTTGCCTGTCAGACAAAATAGCAACCTCCAGTCGCCTCTTTTGGTCCCTCTAGTGGTGGAAGTCCACTCAAAATCTGTTGCTGGGGTCCCCCTTCCAACAGGTGTTACCCCAAGCAACCCTTACAACAGATGCCTTCCCAAAGGGTTGGGGGGCTCATCTACAAGATCTCTCCACTCAAGGCATCTGGTCTCTACAGGAGACATCTCTACATATCAACCTCTTAGAGCTCAGAGCAATGTTTCTAGCTCTCAGTCTTCCACACCCTGCTCAGCTACAAGACAATCCTCATCCACACGGACAACCAAGTAGCCATGTTCTATGTGAACAAGCAGGGCGGGACTGGTTCTCTGTCGCTTTGCAACGAAGCTCTGAGATTGTGGGCCTTCGCCAGAGAGCATCAAATTCATCTCATGGCAGTGTATCTTCCAGGGGTTCAAAACTCTTGGGCAGACAGACTCAGTCGAGTTCTGCTTCCACACGAATAGTCCCTCCATGGGGACCAGATAGCCAGGATCTTTCGAATTTGGGGAACCCCAGACATAGACTTGTTTGCAAGTCCGTGGAATGCCAAACTTCCCTGGTTCTGTTTCGTGTCAGAGAGTTCAGGCCAGGGATGCCTTCCTCCTCTATTGGGGGCAAGACTTCCTCTATGCCTTTTCACCCATTCCCCTAATTCCCAAGACACTCTTCAAACTTCAGAGAGACAAGCACCACGCCAAGTGTGGTACCCTCTACTTCTGCATCTCTCTCAAGCTCCCTCCCTGGACTTGGGATCTGCTCCAGACCTCCTGTCCCAGGAGGAGGGAACGTTGTGGCACCCAATTCACCTCAGAGCCTGGTTGCTGAAGGCCTAGACCTTCAAGATTTGCATCTTTCTCAGTAAGTGAGGGATATCCTTCATGCTTCCAGAAAGCCTTCCACTAGACGTTCCTATGCTTTTAAATGGAAAAGGTTTACCATTTGGTGTGCAGAGAAGGGTCTTAACCCTCTTGCAATACCTCTGAATTCTTTACTAGAGTATTTGCTGCATTTATCCCATGCAGGTCTTAAAACGAATTCAGTAAGGGTCCATTTGAGTGCTATAGCAGCATCCCTTAAACCTCTCAATGGACAGCCTTTTTCCTCTCATCCTCTTATAGCAAGATTCATGAGAGGCCTTCTTTTGACTAAACCTCCCATCAGACCACCTCCAGTGGCATGGGACTTGAATCTGGTTCTTGGCCAGCTTATGCAGCCACTCTTTGAACCCCTAGCCACTACCTCCTTGAAATTCCTTTCCTGGAAGGTTATTTTTCTCATTGCAGTCACTTCAGCTCGCCGCATCAGTGAGCTGCAAGCCTTGGTGGCTAATCCTCCTTATACAAGGTTCCCTCATGACAAGGTAGTCCTCAGGACTAATCCACACTTTATGCCTAAAGTGGTCTCACTTTTTCATCTGAACCAGGAAGTTTATTTACCTGTCTTTTTTCCAGGACCTCATGCTTCAAGTGCAGAGAGGAATCTTCATACCCTGGATTGTAAAAGAGCTCTTGCTTTTTACTTACAAAGGACACAGCAACATAGAAAGTCCTCTCAACTCTTTGTTGCTTTTGATCCCTCTCATTTAGGACTTACAGTCTCTTAGAGAACTCTGTCCAATTGGATTGCTCAGTGTATTTCTTTCACCTACCAGAGTAAGAACCTTTCTCTGGAAGTCCATGTCAAAGCTCACAATGTGAGGGCCATCGCAGCCTCTATGGCTCATCTAAATTCTGTGTCCATCGACCAAATCTGTCGAGCGGCCACCTGGGCCTCGGTTCATACCTTCACAGCCCATTACTGCTTGGACAAGGACTCCCGCCGGGATGCCTTGTTTGGTCAGGCTGTTCTCAAACACTTGTTCCATACCTAACCAACTCCTACCCTCCATCCCTGGCTGGATGCCTGAGATTCATGGGTAGAGGTAGAGCCCTTCCCAGGGACTCACAACCTGGGTGATCTCCAAGGCATCTCTAGCTGGGGAGTCCCCATATGTGAAGACTCATTCCTGCTTGTTCCTGGAGATAACACAGTTACTTACCTGTAACAGGTGATCTCTGGGAAAAGCAGGAATAAGTCTTCACAACCCACCCACCTCCCCTAGGAGTTGTATCTCTCTATCTTTCTTTCCTTTCCTCACTCTTTCTTTGTCTCAGCTTTAAAACTCGAACTGGAGAGAGGCTGTTAGGAAAGGCGGGAAGGCAGTGCGCAGGCGCTGTGGGATGCTCCCAAAAGCTTTCCTTTTGGACGCTGGGGAGCGTTCCCGCGCAGGCTCCGTCGGTACCGACGATACCCATATGTGAAGACTTATTCCTGCTGTTCCCAGAGATCACCTATTACAGGTAAGTAACTGTGCTTTCTTTGGATGACTCCAAAAAAACAGAGATATCCAAAGTAGAAGAAACTATCTGATCATAACGCGTTTCCAGTCCACCACTCTCATCTCCCGTACCATCACGGGCTAATTTGCCCGAAGGTAAATAATAAATTTTAGATAAACGCATTGCTTCAGCATTAGTGAATAACAAAACCTCTTTCAAATACATATAAAAAAGAATAGAGGGGGATAAATAGTGGGTCCTGGGAAAGTTTAACAACCTTAAATTTCTCGATCGCAATAAATTCTCTAAATTCTCATCTTGTCTATGTAATAAAGAAACATCTTGGGAAAGCTTAAAAGGCAAATCTAACTGCTCACTTCTACGAACTTCCAAAGCTGCAGCGGCTGCCTCCAAAGTCACTAAACGTCTCTCATGGTCTTTAAATTTAGAAACAGTTTCTTTAGAAAAATCAGAAACTTTTTGAAGAGAGGCAGTTAGTGATGTCTAAATCCGAGCCACGACAGCCCAGATATCTCGCAAAGTTATATCAGTAGGCGGAGCCACATCTGAAGCAACCGGCACAAATGTAATCACCGATGGAACCGGAGGTGGTAACCTATCCAATAAAACGTCTACCTTAAGAAAGGAGTCTGGCAACAAGCCCGAGCTGGCATCCCCATTGCTCGCCTTCCCTGGCAAGTTGGGGGTGTCGGATAACAAAGAAGTTTCCTGACCGAGAGGAGTTAAACCCTTTTCCTTCTGAGAGCAATCAAGTATGGGCGTACTCACTGTTGACACATCCAGAGATGCCGCAGATGATATAGAATCCATTTTCGAAGGCTCACCCACGCGAACATGAGCATCCATGGGTCCAATAACTTTAACCGCCTTGGACTGGGCAGACGACAAATTCTTCTTTTTCCTTTTCCCCATAACAGATTGCTCTCTAAGCACTGTAGTGCACCGCCGTGCACCGAAGGGCTATAACAGTGATGGCTAACCTTTTTGAGCCCGAGTGCCCAAACTGCCGCACAAAACCAAAGAATTTCCTCAAAGTGCCAGCACGTCAATTTGCATAAATATTTGCATAATGCTAACATACACTAACTTTTAGTAAACATGTCTCTTAATGAGTGTATGGATAAAGACAGACTAAAAGATTTCTACATTACTATAATCCAGTGCCAACCGCCAGGCACATTAGGAACTACTACAAACACTGCCCATTTAGAACCAATAGCAAACCCGCCGTATCCTAACAGCACTACCAGGACTCACAAAGCACCACACCATACCTATCAAAAGGCAACACTGCAAATATTAAATCAATACATTTCAGACAATAACAATACATGACCTACTGGGGAAAGAGAACAAGTGGCAATGTCAAAAAGGAATTACATAAACAGAATACCTCAGCTCAGTTGCAATTGCTCCAGCCACTTTCTTCTGGTTTCTTCATGTTTTCTGCTAACTCTCCATCATCTGCTGTCCATTTGTCCTTTCTTCTCTCTTCTAGTTTTTTTTTCCATTCTCTCTCTCTACATCCGCTTTAACATACTAATCTTTCTCCTTTTGCTCTTTCCTCATTCCTATTTCATCCACTCAAATTTTACCCCTCCATCCTCAATCCCCACTTACTCTCCCAATACCCGGCCAATTGTAGATTTTTTATCCCTCCCACACAAAATGTTTTTCCCCTCTCCATTTTACTCTCCCAGCCCCATCCCATTCTAATCCTCCCCCAACATCAGCTCCCTTCTAGTTCCAGCCTCACCCAGCATCCATTCCCTTCTAGTCCCTGCATCAGCCCATTTCCAGTCCTAGCAACCCCCCAACCCAATACCAGTCCTAGCCCCCCCCCCATCAACTCACTTCCAGCCCTAAACCCCCATCACCCCATTTCCAGACAGCCCCCATCAGCCCACAGCCCATTAGCAGTCCTACCCCCCCAGCCCATTAGCAGTCCTACCCCCCCCCCGCCCGCCCGCCCATTAGCAGTCCTAACCCCCCAGCCCATTAGCAGTCCTAACACCCCCCCTCCTGCCCATTAGCAGTCCTAACACCCCCCCTCCTGCCCATTAGCAGTCCTAACCCCCCGCCCGCCCGCCCGCCCGCCCATTAGCAGTCCTAACCCCCCCAGCCCATTAGCAGTCCTAAACCCCCCCCCCGCCCGCCCATTAGCAGTCCTAACACCCCCCCTCCTGCCCATTAGCAGTCCTAACACCCCACTCCTCCTGCCCATTAGCAGTCCTAACCCCCCCCTCCTGCCCATTAGCAGTCCTAAACCCCCCCCCCCTCCTGCCCATTAGCAGTCCTAACCCCCCCCCCTCCTGCCACTTATCAGTCCTAACCCCCCGCTCCTTCCCATTAGGTGTCCTAACCCTCCCCCCCTGCCCATTATCAGTCCTAACCCCCCCTCCTGCCCATTAGCAGTCCTAACCCCCCCCTGCCCATTAGCAGTCCTAACACCCCCCCCCTCCTCCCCCTACGCAGTCCTACCCCCCCCCCCCCCCCTGCCCATTAGCAATCCTAACCCCCCCCCATCTCCTGCCCATTAGCAGTCCTAACCCCCCCCCCCACCGGCAAATTTTTTTTAAAAAAAAGCAGGCTCTGGCTGCTGCCGCGGCAGATTACAATGTCCCGCGGGGCCCCCTCCGCCCGCTAAGCCCCTCTGCAAGGGCTTTCAGATTCGCGAGGGAGAGCGTCTCCCTCGCGTCTCTGTTAAGCCCGCAGGGGCTAATGGGAAATTTCCCATCAGTCCCTCGCATCTAAAGGGGCTGATGGGAAATTTCCCATTAGCCCCTGCGGGCTTAACAGAGACGCGAGGGAGACGCTCTCCCTCGCGAATCTGAAAGCTCTTGCAGAGGGGCTTAGCGGGCGGAGGGGGCCCCGCGGGACGCTGCATTCTGCCCTTGCCGCGTCCGCGGCAGCAGTCAGAGACAGCTTTTTTCTTTTTTTTGCGGACCTATGGCCCGCGTGCCAGCTGCAAGGCCTTCGCGTGCCACAGCTGGCACGCGTGCCATAGGTTCGCCATCGCTGGGCTATAATATCAGCTGCCCCAACGCAGGACGCCGAGGTGCTTTGTTTCCTGCTGTGTTTACTTGGATTTAATCTCATTGGTTCCTGGTGCCTGCGGAGGACCTTTCCGATTGGACTGTGTCTATTCTCAGTAACTATGCTTTTTTGTTGGTGGCCATTAGTATTTGATGGGCCAGCCCTTGCTCTTTCTTGCCAGACGACAATTTGATGGGTGGATCAATTTGATGAGGTGTTCTCGCATTATGATGCGATTCCAGGCTGCATTCAGTGACTCATTCAGCTCTCATTTGGTCTGTGGCGGCTACTTGGCAATCTCAACTGATACCTTGTACCAAAGATACTCAGTCAGGTTGCGATCGGGTGATAGAGCTGGCCAGTCAATGGTCTGAACTCCATTTATTTTCTTCCAGTCGGTGACTCTTTTTGTTCTGTGGCAAGGTGCATTGTTTCCTGGCAGATATTTCTTCTGGGATGATCGTTACTCTGCTGATGGCAACATGCACTTCTGCAGAATTCCTATGTATTTCATTGCATTCACCTTCCCGTTAACGATATGGAATCTTCCAACACGACTGGCTGCCATGCATCCCCAGATCATGACCTCGGTTGGATGCTTCATGGAGATATTCAAGCACTCTGGTTTGTACTCTTCAAGAAACCTCCTCAGATAGTTTTTGCCCTGATCACCCAGAATGCAGAATGTGCTTTTGTCACTGAACAGAACTTTCTTCCAGCCAGCCTTGCTCCATTTTGAGTACTTGGGTGTCCACTCAATGTATGCCCTCATGAAATACAAGAGATCACAGAGAGAGGAAGACAGGCATCTATATTTGGAAAAACTTAGAGAAGCTAGCAAAGTAGTCAGGAAAGCAAAGATTCAAAAAGAGGAGGAAATAGCCAATGCAATAAAATGGGGGGATAAGACATTTTTCAGATCTGTTAGTGAGAAGAGGAAGGGCAAAAGTGGTATTGTCAGACTCAAGGGTGAAGGGGAGGAATATATAGAAGCTGATGAGGATAAAGTGGAATTGCTTAACAAATATATCTGTTCTGTGTTCACAGATGAAGAACCAGGAACAGGACCTCAGAAAACACTCACAAACAGGAACAGAAGCGAGGGGCATCTCGAACAATTTTCAGAAGACTGTATTCGTGAGAAACTAGCTCAACTTAAAGTAGACAAAGCGATGGGACTGGATGGGATACACCCTAGAATACTGAGGGAACTTGGGGATGTTCTAGCAGCTACACTGGCTGACATTTTTCAATGCCTCGGAGTCGAGAGTGGTGCCAAAGGACTGGAGAGAGGCTCATTTTATTTATTTAGTATACATTTGTATACCGCTACTTCCAGCGATCAGAAGCGATTTGATTACAGATTGTAGTTTGTAAAATCATGACAGCAATTTTGGGGTATAAACACATTGATTAGAAGGGAAAAACACAGCACACAGGAAAAAGGTCTTAAGGGGGGGATTCAGCATTTACATATATACATTTTTACATAACAGTGTCCATGTTTCATAGTGTGGTAGCTTTCCACAAAAGCTTTACTCATGTGGTGCCTTTACACAAAAGCGGAAGTAAGGATGTGGTTGAAAGCTACAGGCCGGTTAGTTTAACTTCGGTGGTGAGTAAATTATTGGAAACACTGCTGAAAGAGAAAATAGTGAGGTTTCTGGAGTCCAGCGGATTACAGGATCCGAGGCAGCATGGATTCACCATAGGCAGGTCTTGACAGACAAATCTGATTTCTTTGACTGGGTGACCAGGGATTTGGACCGAGGGAGAGCCCTAGATGTGGTGTATTTAGATTTCAGATTTCATCTTTTGACACCATTCCTCACAGGCGACTTATAAACAAACTGAGCACCCTAGGGATGGACCCTAAAGTTACTGCTTGGGTTAGAAATTGGTGAGTGGGAGGCGACAAAGAGTACAGGAAACAGAGCTCACTCTGAGGAGAAGTAGTTACCAGTGGTGTGCCCCAGGGATCTGTCCTTGGTCCAATTCTTTTTAACATCTTTGTTAGTTATATAGCGAAAGGGCTGTCGGGTAAGGTTTGCTTCTTTGCGGATTATATCAAAATCTGCAATAGAGTAGACACCCAGGAAGGTGTAGAAAACATGAGGAGGGCTGTAGCTACGCTTGAAGAATGGTCTAGAACTTTGGCAGCTGCGATTTAATGTTAAAAAATGTAAGGTCATGCATTTGGGCTGCAGTAATCCGAGGGAGCAATATAGTATAGGGGGTGAAGTACTTTTGTCCACTAAAGAAGAGCGGGACCTAGGCATGGTTGTGTCTGATGATCTTAAAGTACCCAAAAAGGTAGAAAAGGTGACGGCAAAAGCTAGAAGGATGCTTGGGTGCGGAGAAGAATGGCTAGCAGAAAAAAGGAGGTGATGGTGCCTCTGTATAAGTCTTTGGTGCAACCTCATTTGGAGTATAGTGTGCAGTTCTGGAGACTGCACCTTCAAAAGGATATAAACAGGATGGAGTCAGTACAGAGGGTGGCTACTAAAATGTTAGTGGTCTTCATTATAAAGCATATGAGGACAGACTTAAGGATCTTAATATGTACACCTTAGAGGAAAGGCGGGATAGAGGTGATATGATTGAGATGTTTAAATAGCTCCGTGGCATAAATGCACAGGGGGAGAGCCTCTTTCAATTGAAAGCAAGTTCTGCTATGAGGGGACATGGGATGAGAGTGAAAGGGGATAGATTCAGGAGTGATATGCGGAAATATTTCTTTACGGAAAGAGTGGTGGATCCGTGGAATAGTCTCCCAGTGGAGATGGTAGAGATGAGAATAGTATTTGAATTCAAAAATGCATGGGACAAACAGGATCTCTAAAGGAAAAAAGGGGACTGTTGTAGTTGTTGATATGGAAGGACAGACTAGAAAGGCCATGTGGTCTTTTCTGCCGTCATTTTTCTGTTTCTATCTCTTCCTCTCTTCCACCATTAGCGGCTTCCTCCGTGCCTTACAGCCCCTCAACCTGTACTTCAAGCATAGTCTCCTCACAGTGGAAGTGCAAACTGCAACGGAACACTTCTCCTTCCATTCCCGCAGAATCTCAGGGGAGGTTAGCTTGCAGTTGCCAAGAGATGTCCTTATCAAGTCCCTGTCGTTGACTTTCTAGGCCGACAACTGTGATGTCTTTCCTGCGTACTTCCCATTTCCTTATGCTTCTGTAGAATGCGGACAACCTTGCTGTGGTTACAGCCAACATTTGCTGCAGTCTGCAGGCTGGAATACCCCTCCTTATGCAAAACCACTACCTGGATCTGGTCCTCCATTAATAGAAAATGCAACCTCTTCATTCCCAGAACGTTGAGCATCGGATGCGATACACACTAGTTGATCCACCTTAAATTCAAACCCTGTGTGCCTCCAAAATACCATGAACTGATTAACTATCAAATATGACTTCTATTGGCTGAGGAAGTGCAGTATTTCTAGTGGTTCATTTCGATCCCACTTTGACACAGAATCTGGTTGATTGTACTGGGACATCGTTTCCTCATGACAGCCATATAGAAGTTAACAGACAAGTAATTTTACATGCAAAAATGGCTGCCAAATTAAATTTACAGCAAAATAGTATATAATAAGCCAGGATTCTGCCACTGAATTTGGAAAGATTGTCAAAATAATACTGAGAATGGCTTGATTTTGCAGCCTATGCAAGACTTTCGCACACCACTGTAACAGCACTCAAGCAACATGTTAGATAAAATTATTTATCTACTGTAGGGTCCATCTTTATGGAATTCCCTTCCAAGCAACATAAGAGCAATAGAAGATATTAAAAATTAATAGAGAAAACTTAAACCCCACATTTTACGGCAATGTTTTGGCTCAAATACATAATCCTCCCAAAATGCATCTTTTATTACTCAACCCCACTTCAGCCTCACATCAAGTATCCAAAAAATTCCCGCAAATTGATAATGCCCTAGCAAATAAGTTTTACCTATGATTCCCCACCCTATTGTTTACTTGTAATTCTTAAGTATGTGTTCCATAAGTTTTTGTTCTATGTAATTCTCAAGGTCTGTTCAATGTAAACCTCCTTGATAACTTGAAAGACGGTATAAAAGAAATGTAAAACAAAATTAAATGTCTAAGGTTTTTAGGTCTTTTTTGACTTTTTAAATGCTGAGTGTTTTGCCTTAACTTTTATCTGCCACTTTGGGAAATCATACTGGTTTGTTCATTTATTTCTGTTTCCTTTTTTGGCACGATTTGTTGCACTTTACTATTTTTTAGTTTATCTCACTGTTCTTTACTTCCTTGGTTTCTGTAGGAATCATGGAGTACCTAATCTTGTCCTCTTACTGTTTGCAGCCTGTGACAATGGTAGCTCCCCCAAGCGTAACTGGACAGGTATTCACTGCAGCACAGCCCCAGAAGGACAGTAAGTGTTTCAATTTCTCTCTGTAATGGATTTTTTGGAAGCACAGAATTAGCCTGGAGAAAGTAGCACTTAATAAATATTCCGGAACTTCAGGTTCATGACCTCTTGTATCTTGAGATTTGAATGATTAGAAAGTACAGAAGTGCATCAGTTGCACGCAGTATTGATTTGGTGTACTAAACTTTATATTCTGCTTTTAACAGTAACAAAGCAGATCACATTGATAAAATTTAGTCAATCACATTTTAATACACAATAATAAAACGAGCAAGCAAAAAATAAACCTCCCTCTTCTTAAACTCTATAAACATGGGAAAATTACTTTGCTTTGAACTTCTTTAGAGAAGAAATAACTGAACTCTTCCCACAGTTCCAGTGGGGGCTGGATCCAAAGACCTAGGCCAGCATAACTAAACTTTATGGTCCTTGTAGAAGTAAGATGAATCTTAAGACTTTGCTAGGAACAATGTAATAACTGGACCAGTTAGAGTATGCAGTAAATCTGCCAAATACTTTGGCAAACCATTTTCATGCACTTGAAAATAAAACAAACCATTTTGAATTTTACTCTGCTAGTCACTGGGAAGATGGTAAAGTTTAGGGGTAACATGATCACATCCCACCCACCCCCCACCAATATTCAGATTGGCCAGCAACAGGATTTAGTAAAGAGAATAACAGTAATCCAGTTTACTCAAGGACATGGACAAATACTACTTGGGTTACCTTTTTTGACTTCAAGAATAGACAGATGGTGGATAAGCCTTAAGCTGAAGAAACAAGATCGTGCTACTGATGAAGTACATGGTATTTCAAAAGTTGAGGTCACTCTTCACTTTCCTGTCCCAAGATTCTCCTGTTAAAGGATTTTACAGTGCTTGTATGACTGTTTCCTTTTTTATATTTTTATTACAAACATCTAGTAAATTGATGTCATGATAGTATATAGGTCATTATATAAACATACCTTTTCGTTCTAACAGACATGACAGTTAAAAGAGAACATGGAAGAATAGGGGCAAAAAGGGGAAGATAGGGAAAATCTTAGAGTATACTAAACTACTGTATTTAGCAATACATTAAAAGTTCCAGAGTGAACGTATGAAACATTTAATTTTTCTTAGGTTCTCAAGATGCTGATAATGCTACTGGAACATCAAACTCAGGGACTGGAGTTCTTAAAATGGGCCGATTTCAGGTAGGTTAATGTTGACCTCGGAGTTGCTTGGGCAACAGCAGGGGTGCATAGATGTTAGAGCTCCAGGCAAAATCCATTTTAATAAATCTGAAGTTTTTTGGAGGCACTCTGTCCTGTTACTTGTCCTTGATGGAATACAGAATGAAGGAGATGAGGAAATAACCAATATTGCAGCAAATGCAAGATACCCCATACTCTGAAAAGAAGAGTTTCTAAAAATGTTTACTTAAAGGTGTATTAAAGAGAATCATTAAACCATTTGCTCGGCCTAGGGCATCTTGGCATTGAAGGCCTTATGTAGAGACCCATAACTGACTTTTTAATTACTTATAGTTAAGCACTCTTTAATTATTCTGAGGGAGAGAAAAATGGAAGCTTAGGAGGTGAAGGAGAATGATCCCCAAACAAGACAATCAGCTAGTCTGACTTATGGCAGGAATTAGTTGCCTTCAGGTAATGAAGCAACACTCAGTGAACAGCTACCAGGTATAGGTCTTTATCCTTACCCTGACATAGATCAGATGAAAAGGTTGGGATGGACATCACCTAGTTGATATGAAAGGCTGATACCATTTTGGGTAAGAAGGAAGGGACAGGCAGAAGTGTAAGCTGCTTCCACTGAGATCATCAAATATGGATCTCTACATAAGGCCTGCAACTCCAAGATGCACTAGGCTGAGCAAATGACCACCAAAAACACAGCCTTGAGAGAGACATCCTACAGTGTGGCTCACCATAGTGGCTCAAAGGGAGAAGCCATCAAGGCCCGAAGGACAAGATCTCTGAGCAGGATAATGGGCTGAATAGGGGGACGCAAATGTTGCATTTCTCCCACCCCTGGAGAAATTACCACATTGGACACTGCTACTGGCTGCCAGAAACACGCCAGCACTGCAACCTGAACCCACAGGGAACTTAATATGAGCCCCCTTTCCAAATCACCCTGAAGGAATGGCAAAAGACATAGAAAGGCCTCTTGCTAGGGCAAAAACCCATGCTCTTTATGCCACACACAAAACAAGTGCCAAACTTGGACAGATAGATTGATGCTTTGCTTTCAAGAGTGGAAATTACCACCAAAGTGTATCCCTTCCACCTCAGGTGGTGCCAGAAGGATGGGCTCCTAACGCAGAAGACACCTCCCTTGGGAAGGGAAGGGGCTGCCTCACCAACATCCTCACTAGATCTCCATGCAAGAGGGCAGTCCAGACCTAGCAGGATCACCAACCCTGGATGATGCGCTTATCCTCTGTAATATGTAACCGATCAGAAGCCATGGCTGCAGAAGCGTTGTCCATACCATTGGAGCTGATTGACTGCCATCTTGGTATTTGCTCGAGTTGCCATCAAGTCGAGGGATGCCTGTGGCCCTAGTTCCCACTTCCCAAGGTCGAGTGTGTGCTGACTGAGGAAGTCCACCTTGACTTTTGTGATGCTAGTGATATGCTGTGCTGAAAGCACCAATAGATTTATTTACTTAAGTTTTTTCTTTTATACCGCTTTATCGTTTCAGTCAAAGCGGTTGATATATGCTACCACTTTTGCATTGTCAGAGAACACCTGGAATGTGTGCCCTCAAACCAAAAGGACAAAACTGCAGTAAGGCTAGCTGAATGTCCTGCACTTCCAGTTGATTGATTGGCCAGGCCACATGGTGAACAGTCCATTGATTCTGAGCCATCCAATCCAAGCACTGACTCCCCAACTTTAGAGTCTGGTATTGAATGTCTCCACTAACCAGTGTGAATTCTCCAGCATCATGCCCTTCATCAAATTTGAGGCTAGGAGCACCACAGCAGACTTTACTACTGACAGAAGTTAGGGAAGATGGATCATATAATTTTGCGATATTGGAGACCACCAGACAAGCAACATTCTCTGGAGTAGACGGATGTCGGCCCTCACCCACCCATTGCTGCCATTGAGCCCAGGAGCTGAAAATAATCCCAGGCTCTGGTTGATCCCAGAATGCTGTGAGATGGCCTAAGAGCTTGCTTCTTGCTGGTCAGGAATATTCTGCTCAAGTGGGTACTCCAGAGAATGCAAGGGTACCAGGTGACTCTTGGTATAGTTCACTATCCAGCCTAAGCTCTCAAACTGCATCACTCAGCCGTTGTGAGTTGAGTATCAGCCTGTGATTTTGCTCTGATGAGCCAGTTGCCCAGATATGGATGGACTCAGATCCCTTCATGATGAAGAGTTGTCACAACCACCATCACCATAACCTTGGAAAAAGTTCTGGGGGCCATTGCCAGATTGAAGGGCAAGGCACAAAACTGAAATTTCATACTCAGGATGGCAAACTTCAGTTCTCCATGGACAAGCAGGAATGAAACCCTCATGTATGGGTGACGTAACTCACTGAGCCCCTCGCGGAGCACACTCGAGCTTCCATTTGAAACTTTTAGGAGGCTGTACCACACACGTGCGCGTTTGCCTATCTGCCTGCCATGGCGCCATCTTCTCCAGTCATCTTTTTTCCATGGAACCCACAGGACATGTTCTGCACCAGCGTAAAAATATTTTGCTCATTTTACCCCCTTGGGGTCAACTTTTCTTCTAATTTTGCAGCCTGTAGTCAGTTAAGTCTGCTCCTAGCAGACTTTCAGTTTTTCTTTTTTGTTTGTCTTTTTCTGTACTTTTCCCTTGCTGCATCTCTCTTCCTGCTGTCGGCACAGTCGATGTCTTCAACCTTGCCAACGTGGTCTTCCCAGAGATGTCTAAGTCAGTGAGTGACTTTAAGAAGTGCACAAAATGTGGCCATACCATTTTGGTCACAGACAGGCACGATTAGTGCTTGCAGTGCCTTGAGCCAATTCACCAGCCTGCTTCCTGCAACCTTTGCCTGCAGATGATATGGAGGAGCCTGAAGGGCCGGGAAAAGCAGGAGTCCCTCCTGTTCCAGCATCAGCGATGCTGTCGAGAGGTTCTGCTGAGGCATTGACAGTGAGGGATGCCCGGGTACACTTGGAACCAAGGGGCTGCGGCATCAAGTGGAGACTATCTGCCGATATCTGATTGGAATCTAGGAAGGACTTGACACTGATTCTGTTGATGTTGAAGGGGGCACCTGAGCACTGGGGCAAGCCCTGTGCGCATTGGCATTGAAGCCCTTTCCGACATGACGCTGGGAGTGGCCCACTAAGCTTCCCCGGTGGGACGAATCAATCCCCATTGCCCCGGAGGGAAGCCAAATATTTCTCAATGAGCCTGTCATAGTGAAGTCCCCACCAGAGGCCTTCGAGGCTCACATGGCGGTGGTCCTGGCCTCATAGCATTCTGGGCCTTCGATGCTTTCAGCGGCGTCACCACACTCTGTCCGTCCATCCCATCCTAGAGACCCATGTGCTGCCTGTCATGGGAGGCATGAGATCGGAATCAACACTGTTTCCCATGGCTATCTCCCTATCTAGCGTTTCGGGGGTCTGATATCCTGGGGCACTTGCGTTCCCACTCGGGGTGCCACATGTCTCATTGATGCTTGCCCTCTTTGCATGACCGTAGCAGATGACGGATAGAGACCCGACACTATTTCGATTTCCTCTCGGAGTCCGACCCAGAGGACTGGGAAACCGAGGAAGACTGCGATTTCGGAGAGGAGGTCCTAGGATTTCCCTTTGACTCATCGCTTCCGACTCATCGCCTCCGTCTTATCGCCTCCGTATGAGCGGCGCAATTTGCTCCCAGAGGACAGGTCCTTTCGGGACTTCGTACAGGACACGGCCAAGGCCATACCTTTCTCCGTCGAAGCGGAGGATGAGCCGAGAGTGGAGGAGCTCAAACTCCTCCAGTACACCTTGGCAGCCAAGGAGGCAGTGACAGTGCCTATGCACCACATCTTGCAGAGACTGTTGCTATGGCTGTGGGAGAACCCTCTCATGATTTCAGCCATCAGTCGGCAGCTGGACTCTATGTATGGGGTCTAGAAGGCCCCTGACTTCGAGAAGCCTCAGTTACACAACTCTTTCGTGGTGGAATCGACCTTGAAGTGGGTCAGGAACACCAAGACACATTCCTCAGTGCCCCTGGGTAGGGAGGTTTAGAACCTTGGATTCCTTTGGGAGAAGATGCTATCAGGGATCCTTTCCTACCAGCTCTATATGAGTATGTTCCTGAAGGGCATCATGCTGTACCTGGCAGACTTTGCCTCTTTTAACCCTGCTGACCACCTTGACTCTTCCAAGCCCTGATGGAGCAATCTTTGTCGTGGCCTAAGTACATGGTACAGCCACCTATGATGCCTTTGAGTCCTCTGGCGGCCAGCCTGGCTCCAGATCTCCAACCTGGAGCAGTGTGTCCAGGATAAGCCGGCCACTGTCTCCTGCCGAGGGGAGAACCTCTTCAGGAAACCAGTTGAGGACAAGGTGGGAGAACTTGAGAAGGAGCACATGACGCTATCCCAGCTCTCGAGTTTGACCTCTGACTCCTTGTGCAAGAAGTTTCAGGATAAGAAGGCCGCCTACCCATGTTTGTGCCTGTTCTACTCGGGCCCCCCAAAGTGCTTACTTAACCAGCTCCATGCCAGCAGCGGAGGGAGAAGCCTCAAAAAGCACAGCTGGTCCCCCATCCCAAGCCAGGGTAGGGTTTTTGACTGGCTCCTTAGAAACATAGTCAACCAACCATTGCCTGTTGTTCCCCCTCAGCGGGGGTGACGATTATTTTGTCCACCGGTGGCCCCTTATCACCTCTGCCTGGGTGGTGCAGCTTGTCCAGCACAGATACCAGCTGCACTTCGCCCAGTTGCTGCTTCCTTTGACCGAGGAGTACCACCCCATGGACCTGCTGCACCAAGATCTGTTTCAGAAGGAGGTCTCCACTCTTCTGGCCGACCTCGTCATTGATCTGGTTCTGCCAGCTGAGGTCTGAAGGGGCTTCCAGGTATTTCCTGGTCCCCAAAAAGACAGGCAGGTTCTGGCCCATTCTGGTCCTCCGGAACCTCAACCAGGGCTTGATGCGAGAGATTCAAGATGATCTCACTGGGGGCGCTGCTTCCTCATCTCACTTGACACAGGACAACGGCCTATGCTTCTTGGAGCGCAAGGATGTGTATACACACATCCCAATCCATCCAAGTCACAGAAAATGCCTCAGGTTTGTACTGGAAAGTCAGCACTATCAGTAATGGATGCTCTCCTTCAGGTTGGCTTCAGCACCCCAGGTCTTCACGAAGTGTCTCGTGGTAGTGACCACCTACCTCGAACCATGGTGGTCTTTGTCTTCCCCTGTCTGGATCACTGGCTCATCAAGAGTCCTACGGATGCTGTCTGGAAGTCCGCCCGTCTCACCATACATGTTCTCAAGCGGCTGTGGTTCATCATTACCTACCCCATCTCCAGCCCACACAGTGGCTGGAGTTCATTGGGGCCCTCCTCAATACCATTTTGAGCTTGAGTGTTCCTGCTGATGGACCGCATGCAGTGGCTAACAGAAGTGGTTGAAAGCACCGGCGCCACCCAACAGCCCATGGGATGCTGAAAGTTCTTGGCCACATGGGCTCCACAGTGCACGTTACCTCCCTAGTTCATTTTATTTATTTTATTTATTTTATTTAGCAAGCATTTGTAGCCCGCTCCTTCCAGCGATCAGAAGCGGGTAGGATTACTATTGTGAAACTGCCGAATCAAGGCAGGTACAAATTTTGTTTGCATACAGATTGTCAGAAAAGCACATCATACAGAGTTAACACTTCTTAGCTATGGGGGAGTTCATTTACATATATACATAAATACATATATACAGGATAATCTTCTTGGACACAGTGGTCAGGGGCTGCTCCATCTGTGGGTTTAGTTCAGGTTGAAATGTGATTGGAAAATGTGAGTTTTGAGTTTCTTTCTGAAGTCTAGAAGGTCATTGCTAGCTCGTAGTTCTGGTGGGAGTTGGTTCCACAGTGTTGGCGCCGCATATGAGAAAGCCCTGTGGCTGGTGTTAGCTTTGGCAGATCTTATATCTGTTGGAGTGTGAAGGATGTTGGAATTGTGGGTTCTTCTGTTTCGGGTAGGAGGTTGCAATCTTACTAGGTTGTTGAGGAAGGAAGGTGCTAAGTTGTGGATGAGTTTGAAGGTGGTTGTTAGTATTTTGTATTTTGTGCGAGCTGTGTTCATCTCTTCATACAGTAGGCGCAGTGGACCCTCTGCACTCAGTGGGCTCCGGGACAGGGTGGCTGTCACCACTTCCTTATTATAGTCCCTTGACTGGTGTTTGTAACCACTAAACCTGCTCAAGGGCCTCTCATTCCAAGCAGAGCCCCCCCCCCCACCCCGCAGGACACTGATGACCAATGCATCCAAGCTTGGGTGGGGGCTCATCTGGATGGCCTGCGCATGCAGGGCCTGTGATCTGAGCAGGAGAGCCTGCACCAGATCAACTTCCTTGAGTTGCGGGCCCCCTATGCTGGACTACTGTAATATACTGTACCAAGGTCTACCCAAACAAACCACCCGTCCTCTACAAATAGTCCAGAACACTGCTGCCCGCATTATTACTAGCACTTCACTACAAGACCACATAACTCCAATACTATGCGATCTGCATTGGCTACCAATCTCATCACAAGCAAAATATAAATCAGCACTACCATCTTCAAAATTAAAAACATGTCAGCAGAAATACTACAGGAACTCATCGGAACCAAAGCAAACGAAAGACCAGAGAGAAACAGCACCAAAAACAACATACCAATGCCCATTCTATTCACAAAAAACAACAAATCCACATCCATGCGAGCTTTCTCTCTTGCTGCCCCTACTATCTGGAATGTCCTCCCAGACAAACTGAAATCAACAACAGATATAAAAGAATTCCAGAAGCTACTCAAAACCACCCTATTCATCGAACAATTCAATGAAGACCACCAATCACCCAAATCACCCTACAAGCCAAACTAAGTCACGACAACCACACCAAACACACACCCCATTACTCTCATTAAGATATACATAGTTAGATAATGTCACAAGAGAATACTCAAGTCTTTGATGTTATAATGTACTGTTTACAGATAATGTTACAAGAGAATACTCAAGTTTGATGCTATAATGTTACTATTGATATTTACAAGTTCTTGGAACAAGTTGTGTCAGACGGCTGCCTGGGTGAGAATCTTCACAGTCTTGGCAAGTGCATACATCTATATGATTTGCAAGGGATTGTGGGCAATGCAGTTCATTCACACCAGACACAGCTGCTGACAATAATTTAGTTGTGCTCAAGTGTAAAGCCAATAAGATATTTATTTATGGGGTTATTTCTCCCAACACAGATATGCTTGGTAGCACATAAATCAGGTTACTTGCTTTCAGTGTTAAACTTGAAAAAAACAAAATCAGGAAAACAACCTTTTAACTTATCATGCAATTAAAGCAAAGAAATAAGACCTGGTTGGTACAAACTGGTCTTTTCTGTAGGCATTAGCTAATGTTTTCTTAGCATATATCAAACAACAAACGAAAAGCCACAAAGAAAGAAAAAAACTGTTCTTTTCAGGTTAACTTCTGATAACTTCCCACATAGATTCAGAAGTGATTCTCTCCTAGCTCACAAGCAATTAGGTAAGGCTCAATTGCTAGCAGTTATCCAGCTGAAACCCCTTAGCTGGCTTGCTTTCTACTGTGTGGGTCAAATCCTGCTTCAGGAGCTTTTCTGAGTAGATTAAAGAACAAGCTTGTATTTCTTTGTGATGGTTGCTGTACTTTATAACAGAAAGTTACCAAAGGAGTTTGGACAGAGCAGTCCATATAAACACATTCTTCATCTGCAATCATTCCCCCTTCTTCAACAAGCATGGGTTCAATATCATGGATTGGCACAGATGAATCTCTCAATGGAGCACTTTCAGGAGAATACTTGTTTCCCTGCTGTCTTTCAAGGTTATAGCTAGGGCATAGATCAGTGTTCATACCTGAGCTTCCATTGCTGTTAGAGTTCCTCTCTATATAGCCTGGCCAGTATGTAGTCCAGTTCTTATGTCCAGCCTTCCAATCCAGATCCCTGGACACTGGATCTCTCTTCACATACCTTCTGGCACGGGTCTTAGGGTCCCTTCCATGTGCAGCCGTCTCCCTCACAGGTAGCGTCTGGAGATTCCTAGCTCTGCAGCACCATTCCTCTGGCTTTCCCCAGTCCAATGGTGTATGCTGGCCCTTGGAATGCCTCCCAGTATACGTACTGCTCTGGACTCTTCTAGACCTCTCAAAGGCTTTTCTCCTCTTTCTTCCAGAGGGTTTCTTTCCCCCTCTGTCCATCCGGTTTGGCTTCTGCTTCTGATGATCCTTCAGATGAAACTGATCAAGCTCAAGCTGATTCTCAGGATCAAAATGAGGATAATTCTCTGTAGAATAAACTCTAATTTTATTCTGCTTAGATGAGTGCTCCTCCCTAATACAGCGCAGCTGTGCTGAATCAGGCCCTGCCCTTTGAGATGAGTGCTTAGGGATTACCTCATAGCCCTCCTGATTGAACACACGTTCCCCCACTTCAGCTCCTCTAATGGCTGTTGGAAACCTGGTGCATTCTGGGACTGGTAGTCTTTTATAAGAAAATTCTGTTTTCTTATTTCTACCAGAACTGACAGGTTGCTTGTTCAGAGTCACTTCACCTTTTCTATAGCTCCTTCCTGAGCTATGATAAGCTTCCTTATCACAGTTGATATATGCAAGATAATGTTACATAACACTCAAGTTTTTGATGTTACAATGTTAGTGTTGATATTTACAAGCTCTTGGATAAGTTGAGTTTAATGTTAATTGTGCCTGACACCACTCTCCCCCTCCTTACCTGACACCACTCTCCTCCGCCTTACCATTGCCGCACTCCTCCCGCCTCCCCTCCCCTTACCATATCCTCTCCACCTCCTCCCTGTATATAACACATTGTAGATAGCTTTGTATATAACACATTGTAGATAGCTCACCCTGTATATATTGCATCTTATAATCAAGCTACACCTTTATTACACCTACACACGCTCTACGACACAAACACAGCATGCCGACACCTCTGCACTTTGTTTTGTGATTTGTTTGAAGTGAAAACGGCTTTGAATTTAGGATAAAGCGGTATATAAAACCTTTTAAATAAATAAATAGCAAATGCCCTCCAGGCTTTTCGGGTGCATCTGGTGAATTGGGTGATGCTGATCCAGACAGACAACCAGGTGGCGATGTTCTGTGTGAACAAACAGGAAAGCACAGGCTCGTACCTCCTCTGCTTTGAAGCAAGCAGGTTGTAGAAGTTCGCCCTACCCCATGGGATGGAACTGAGGGCGACCTATCTGCCTGGGAAGCTCAACATTCTTACGGATCAACTGAGCAGTGTCCTTCAGCCGCACAAGTGGATCCTCCATAGATGTGTGTGGTGGATCGGATCTTTTGAAAGTGGGCTTACCTTCATGATAGATCTCTTTGCTGCACTGCAAAGCACCAAAGTGGGCTGGTTCTGCTCCCGGAGGCCATCCAGCAACCAGCTGATCCCGGATGCCTTTCTCCTCCACTGGGGGGATGGGTTGTCTTTATGCTTATCCTCTGATCCCACTTGTGGTGAAAGCTCTGCTGAAGCTTCAGGCCGACCGTGGCACCATGATCCTCATTGCCCCAGACTGGCCTCGGCAGCCCTGGTTTCCCCTGCTGCTCTAGCTCTCTGAGGGAGCCTCTTCACCTGTGCTCTGCCCCTACATGTTCAAGTGGTGAACGTTCGCCTTTTGGTGCATGGACAGGGTATTGGATCCTTTCTCCTGTGTGGTGGATCAGTTGCTGGATTATCTCCTGTGCCTCTCGGACTCTGGCCTTAAATCCAACTCTGAGTTCACCTCTGCGCGATTGGAACTTACCATCGCAACTCAGAGGCAGACACATCTCAGCTCACTCTCTCACCCTCTGATGGCTCGCTTCATGTGGGGCTTGCTCCTCTTGAAGCCCCCTCTCAAGCCCCCTATGGTAGCTTGGGATCTCAGCTCATGCGGACTCCCTTTGAGCCACTTGACTCTTATCCTCTGAAGTTCTTGACCTGGAAGATCCTGTTTCTGGTGATGGTCACGTCGGCACGCCGCATCAGTGAGCTTCAGGCCTTGGTAGCTCACCACCATATACCATATTCCACCAGAATAGGGTCGTCTTGCGCGTTTTCTGCCAAAGGTGGTTGCCATGTTGCACCTCAGTCAATCAATTGTTCTACCGACATTTTTCCTGAGACCGTGTTGTACACTCTGGACTGCAAGCATGTCTTGGCATTCTACCTCGAGCGTACGAAGGCTCATTGGCAGTCAACACAGCTGTTTGTCTCCTTTGACCCCAACAAGCTAGGTCCTGCCTCTTTTGAATGCATACTATCCCTATGGCTAGCTGACTGCATTTCTCTAGCATATTCCCAGGCAAACCTGAGCCTTGATGGTCGTGTCATGGTTCACAGTGTCTGAGCCATGGCCATATCGATTGCTAACATGCGCTCGTCGTCCATAGATATCTGCAAGACTGCTATGCAGTCCACACTTTTACAACTCACTACTGTCTGGATGGTGATTCCCAACAGGACAGAAAATTTGGCCAGACCGTGCTCTGGCACCTCTTCAGGTCTTAGGTTCAACTCATGCCCACCTGTCCATCCAGGATACTTACAAATGTGAGAAAGACCTTAGTGCTGCTATACTCTGAGGATGCTGAATCTGTGGGGACTACCTACACTGTTTCTGTTCTCCAGGAACAAGCAGGAAGTCAGTCCTCACTTATGGGTGACGTCGGCACCGACTGAGCATGCGCGGAGCAATTCCCCAGCTTTCAAAGAAAGCCTTTGGGATTGCTGCCATGCATGCATGGTCCTCTTCCCGCCCAAGGGTGCCTTCTTGCTCAGTCTCCCTTCTTCCGCGGAGCCCTTCAGATGCATGTCCTCGTCCCTCGGAAAATGTCTTTCGTTTTTGGCCTACTGGCATTCTGTTTTTTGGTTGTACTGGTCCTCTACCCGTCCTTCCCCTGCTCTGCCTTTATAGAGCTGTTAGGGGACTGTTTTTCTTCACCTTTGCTCTTTTCCTAATCCTTGGCTGCATGGGTCTTTGACCTCGCGGGGGCCATTTCTGCCCCCATGGCCACCGGATTCAAAAAATGCGATAGATACTCTAGGAACATGTCACTTATGGACACTCACGACTGTTGTCTGCGGTGTCTCGGGGCTGACCATGACCCAGAGCTCTGCTCGCTGTGTAAGAAAATGTCCTCTAAGGCCCTGCTCAGTTGTAAGCAGCAGTCCGAAGACATTTTCAGAAAGGCTGCCTCAGAATCCCCGGTGGCGCCCTCTGTCGTCTCTCCCCCAGTGGGGTCCCCCACTTCAGCACTGCACTCTCGGCGGCACTCAGACCAGGGTTCCCCTGAGGTAGAGCAGTGCAGTAAGAAGGCCTCGAAGTCGCTGTCGGGGGCTCCCAACAAGCAAGAGCACTCCCGTGCTCTGTCACTTAGCCCCTTTGGCGTTCCCGAGAGTCGGACAAGGAGCAGCCCCGCAAGGTACCCCGCACTGATACGGAGGCCTCTGGCGAAGGCACCCGATCTCCTGAGGGCCGTCCCGGTGAGGACCCCCTCTCCTCCTCGATGTCCGACCCGGTGACACCGGGGTCGGCATCACAGGGCCCCACGCTCGGGTGGGAGTCCCGCCTGCTGGCACTGGAATGCAGCGTTTCTGCGTTCATCGCTTCCCAGCAGGCGCTCACAGCCAGCTTCGCTAACTTGCACCCAGAGACCGTGGGTCCCTCACGTGAGACACCGAAATCCGTCCAGGAAACCCCCGAGAGCCGCGGGACTCGTCAGGGTCCTCAACATCAGTCTCGCTCGCCCTCCCATTCCTCAGAGGCGATATCTTCCAGGGCCTCCGGCTCTAAATGGGGCCCAGCCGCTGGACAGGGCGGCCTGCCCGGCTCGGACTCCTCCATAGAGTTCTCGGATTGGGAGTCCGATGGGGACACCTCCCCGGAAACCTGTGCTCACCAGGACCTTCCGTCGGACCCCTCCCCACTTGCGTTCCAGCAGCACTCACCACCCAAGGACACCTCTTTCCTGGTGTTCATCCGGGATATGGCACGGGCTCTTAATCTGGTCACCCAGGCCGAGGAGGACCCTCAAGCTGAAAAACTCAACATTCTTCAGTACGAGTCACTGCCTAGGAAGTCTCTCACTGTTCTGGTCCCTCCCATTCTGTCTCGGCTACTGCTCTGCACGTTGGAGGCACCAGCCTTGGACCTCATCGTGAGTAAGTGCCTTGATACTATATACAAGGTACAATGTGGCCCTGGGTTCAGAAAGACCCATCTTCCCCACCCCTCCATGGTGGTGGAGTTGGCCATGAGGAAACAGAAGAGCCCAAAATCACACTCGTTGGTCCCCCCAGGCCGAGAGTCAAGAGTCCTTGATGCCCTGGGCCGCAAGGCCTATCAGGGCTCCATGTTATCTTGTCGCATTCAAGCATACCAACTATACATGGGCATGTTCTTGCGAGACTTAGCCAAGGAGCTCAGAGTTTTCTCTGTGGGCCTCGAGGGCGAGCCCCTCAGTAGGTTCGGTGCTCTGTTGAAGTCCATCGCAGACTTCTCAAAATACCTCTCCCGAGCTCCCTATGATGAATTTGAGTCATCGGCTCGGGTGGCGGCCGCGGGCATCAGGGCCCGCCGCCAGGCATGGCTCCAATTGTCAGATTTGGAGCAATGGGTGCAGGAAAAGCTCCTGGACGTCCCCTGCCTCGGCGAGCAGCTCTTCAGCAAGCCGATGGAGGATAAGGCCGCGGAGATAGAGACTGAGTTCATCACCAGAACCCGTCTCTCGCTCAAGATGTCCACTCTACCCCGGAAAAAGCAACAGGCCAGAAAGCCTTTCTTTCTGAGGAAGGGCCTTCAGTACCGTGGCTACCCACCGTACCCAACATAGAAATATGATGACAGAAAAAGACCACATGGCCTATCTAGTCTGTCCTTCCATATCAACAACTGCAACAGTCCCCTTTTTACCTTTAGAGATCCTCTGTGTTTGTCCCATGCTTTTTTGAATTCAGTTACTGTCATCTCTACCACCTCCACTGGGAGACTATTCCACGGATCCACTACTCTTTCCGTAAGGAAATATTTCTGCATATCACGCCTGAATCTATCTCCCTTCACCCTCATCCCATGTCCTCTCGTAGCAGAACTTGCTTTCAATTGAAAGAGGCTCTCTCCCTGAACATTTATGCCACGGAGGTATTTAAACATCTCAATCATATCACCTCTATCCTGCCTTTCCTTTAAGGTGTACATATTAAGATCCTTCAGTCTGTCCTCATATGCACTTTATAATGAAGACCACTAATCATTTTAGTAGCCACCCTCTGCAGCGACTCCATCCTGTTTATATCCTTTTGAAGGTGCGGTCTCCAGAATTGCACACTATACTCCAAATGAGGTCGCACCAAAGACTTATAGAGAGGCATTATCACCTCCTTTTTTCTGCTTGCCATTCCTCTCCGTATGCACCCCAAGCATCCTTTTAGCTTTTGCCGTTGCCTTTTCTACCTGTTTAGCTACTTTAAGATCATCAGACATAACCACGCCTAGGTCCCGCTCTTCTTTAGTGGTCAAAAGTACTTCACCCCCTATACTATATTACTCCCTTGGATTGCTGCAGCCCAAATGCATGACCTTACATTTTTTAACATTAAATCCCAGCTGCCAAAGTTCTAGACTATTCTTCAAGCTTAGCTAGATCCCTCCTCATGTTATCTACACCTTCCTGGGTGTCTACTCTATTGCAGATTTTGGTATCATCCGCAAAGAGGCAAACCTTACCCGACAGCCCTTCCGCTATATCACTAACAAAGATGTTAAAAAGAATCGGACCAAGGACAGATCCCTGGGGCACACCACTGGTAACATCCTTCTCTTCAGAGTGAGCTCCATTTACTTGTACTCTTTGTCGCCTCCCACCCAACCAATTTCTAACCCAAGCAGTAACTTTAGGGTCCATCCCTAGATTGCTCAGTTTGTTTATAAGTCGCCTGTGAGGAACAGTGTCAAAGGCTTTACTGAAATCTAAATACACCACATCTAGAGCTCTCCCTTGGTCCAACTCCCTGGTCACCCAGTCAAAGAAATCAATCAGATTTGTCTGACAAGACCTGCCTCTGGTGAATCCATGCTGCCTCGGATCCTGTAATCCGCTGGACTCCAGAAACCTCACTATTTTGTCTTTCAGCTGCGTTTCCAATAATTTACTCACCACCGAAGTTAAACTAACCGGCCTGTAGTTTTCAACCACATCCTTACTTCCGCTTTTGAGTAAAGGCACCACACGAGCCTCTCTCCAGTCCTTTGGCACCACTCCCGACTCCAACGAGGCATTGAAAAGGTCAGTCAGTGGAGTTGCTAGAACGTCCCCAAGTTACCTCAGTATTCTAGGGTGTATCCCATCCGGTCCCATAGCTTTGTCTACTTTAAGTTGAGCTAGTTTCTCACGAACACAATCTTCTGAAAATTGTTCAAGATGTCCCTTGCTTCTGTTCCTATTTGTGGGTGTTTTCTGAGGTCCTGCTCCTGGTTCTTCATCTGTGAACACAGAACAAAAATATTTGTTAAGCAATTCCGCTTTATCAGCTTCTACATATTCCTCCCCTGCACCCTTGAGTCTGACAGTACCACTTTTGCCCTTCCTCTTTTCACTAATATATCTGAAAAATGTCTTATCCCCCCATTTTATTGCATTGGCTATTTCCTCCTCCTTTTGAATCTTTGCCTTCTTGACTACTTTGCTAGCTTCTCTAAGTTTTTCCAAATACAGATCCCTGTCTTACTCTCTGTGATCTCTTGTTTTTCATGAAGGCCTCCCTCTTTTTCTTCTCTTTTCAGCTACTTCTTTCGAAAACCATAGCGGTCTCCTTTTCCTTTTACCTTTATCATTTTAACAAAAAGGTTGGTTGCCCTTAAAATATTCCCTTTCAGTTTTGCCCACTGTTTTTCTACATCCCCCAGTTGTTCCCATCCCACTAACGACTCCCTGAGGTATTGGCCCATCTTCGCAAAGTTAGTCTTCCTAAAATCTAAGATCCTCACCTTTGAATGGATTCTAACAGCCCTAGTCCTAATACTGAACCACACCATCTGGTGATCATTGGATGCAAAATGATCTCCCACTACAACATCAGAAACACTTTCACCATTGGTAAGCACCAAGTCCAGTATGGCCCCTTCACTTGTGGGGTCTGTTACCAATTGCCTGAATAGTTCTCCCTGTAGAGAATCCAGGATCTCCTTACTTCTAGATGATACTGCAGCAGGAATGTGCCAATCAACATCTGGCATATTGAAATCTCCTATCAGTAGCACTTCCCCTTTCCTAGCAATGCTGCGTATGTCTTCAATTAACTCTGTCCACCTCTTCCTCTTGTGAGGGAGGTCTGTATATCACACCAATGCTAACTCTCCGTAACATCTTGGATTTTGGCACCAGGCAGACAGCATACCTCGCTGGACATTGTCTGGTCGGCAGATGGACGCCTCAGTACCCCTCAGAAGAGAGTCTCCAACCACCACTACCCTTCGTTTTCTTCTGGTCACTGATTCTGCAACTTTGGGGTACTTGAGCTCTGGTTCTTCCCTTTCCAGGGATGCTTTCACCTTCTCCACTTCCAGAGCTGCATAATGGTTCTTCAATTCAAGGACTAGAGAAGTTGGAGGCACCGGATCGCGCTCCCTCTGCCAGGAAGCGGTGGTCCTCTGCTCCTTTGCCATCCAATGGAAGATGTTCCTCAAGGTAGCCTACCTTCTGGGCCAGGAGAATGTCCTGGCAGACAGGCTCAGCAGGATCCTTCGCCCTCACGAGTGGCGGTTGGATCCAGGGGTGGTGGGTTGGCTGTTCCTTCGCTGGGGGACGCCAGTGATAGACCTGTTCACCAGTCCCCAGAACGCACAGCTCCCCTGCTTTTGCAGGCCGGTACCGCACCCGAGCAGGGAGAGTCCGGATGCATCCCTTCTGAACTGGTCATCCAGCCTACTCTGTGCATTCCCTCCCATCATTGCGAGAACCCTCTTCAAGGCCCAGCGGGACCTGGCATTGTTGATCCTTGTAATCCCTTTGTGTCCTCTGCAGCCCTGGTTCCTGCTGCTGCTTCGGCATCGACGGAGCCCCCTGTTCCCCTGGGCTCTACCCCGGATCTGCTAACGCAGAAGGAGGGGCAGGTGCAGAACCCAAACCTAGCCGCCTTATCCCTCACGGCCTGGCAGCTGAACGGGTTTCTCTAGCTTGTTGGCTCTCCCAGAGGAGGTCAAAGAGGTCCTCCTAGCGTTGAGGAAGAACTCCACTAGACAAGCCTATGCCTTCTAGTGGCGACGCTTCTCGGTCTGGTGCTCAGGTCTCCAGATCGACCCATTTTTGTTTCCCACTCAATGGGTCCTTCAGTACCTCCTCCATCTCTCGAGGGAAGGCCACTGTTGGAAACAGGATACTGGGCTTGATGGACCTTGGACTGACCCAGTATGGCATATCTTGTGTTCTTATGTTAAGGTCTGAAGTTGAACTCAGTCAGGGTGCATTTGAGCGCCATCTCAGTGACCCACCTCCCCGTCAAGGGAAAGCCCCTCTCGGGGCAGCCTTTGGTCTCCCGCTTTATGCATGGTCTCTTGCTATCCAAGCCGCCCATCCGGCCTCTCCTGGTGGAATGGGACCAGAATGTGGTGCTCATCCAGCTTACACATCCACCCTTTGAGCCGATGGCGATGTGCTCGCTTCGGCATCTATTCTGGAAGGTGGTCTTCCTGGTGGCGCTGACCTCAGCCAACCGAGTTAGTGAACTCCAAGCTCTCATGGCTGATGCTCCTTACACCAGGTTCTATAGGAATAGGGTGGTCCTCCGTATGCATCCCAAATCCCTACCTAACGTGGTCTCGGACTTCCATCTCAACCAGGAGATAAGAACATAAGATATGCCATACTGGGTCAGACCAAGGTCCATCAAGCCCAGTATTCTGTTTCCAACAGTGGCCAATCTAGGTCATATGTACCTAGCAGTTTCCCCAAGGGACACAGGTTCCACAATGCTTGTATTGGTTCAAGCATTGATATCCTGGGTCCCTTCTTAATAATGGTTTATGGACCTTTCCTCCAGGAACTTGTCCAAACCTTTTTTTAAACCCAGCTACACTAACAGCCTTTACTACATCCTCCGGTAGCAAATTCCAGAGTTTGATTTACACGTTGAGTGAAAAAATATTTTCTTTTATTAGTCTTAAATAGTTTACCCTGTAGCTTCATTGTATGTCCCCTAGTCTTTCTATATTCTGATAAGGTAAACAATCGATCTACGTTTACCCGTTCCACTCTGTTCATTAATTTATAGACTTCTATCATATCTCCCCTCAGCCGTCTCTTTTCCAGGTTAAAGAGCCCTAACCTTTTTAGCCTTTCTTCATAGGAGTATCCTTCCATCCCCTTTACCATTTTGGTGGCTCTTTTCTGAACCTTTTCTAAAATCGCTATATCCTTTTTAAGATACGGCGACCAGAATTGCACACAATATTCAAGGTGCGGTCTCACCATGGAACGATATAGAGGCATTATAATATCTTTTGTTTTATTTTCCATTCCTTTCCTTATCATATCTAGCATTCTATTTGCTCTCTTGGCCGCCGCTGCACACTGGGCCGAGGGTTTTAACATGGTATTCACAATGACGCCTAAATCTTTTTCCTGGGCGGTGGTTCCTAATGTGGAACCTTGCATCGTGTAACCATAGTTTGGGTTATTCTTCCCTAGGTGCATAACCTTGCACTTGTCCACATTAAATTTCATCTGCCATTTTGATGCCCAGTCTTCCAATTTATCAAGATCCTCTTGCAATTTTCCACAATCCTCTTGGGTTTTAACAACTTTAAATAGTTTTGTGTCATCTGCAAATTTGATAACCTCACTCGTTATTCCACTTTCCAGGTCATTTATGAATATGTCAAAAAGCAGCGGACCCAGCACATATCCCTGGGGTACACCACTATTCACCTTTCTCCATTGGGAAAATTGGCCATTTAGCCCTACCCTCTGCTTTCTGTCTTTTAACCAGTTCCTGATCCACAATAGTACACTGCCTCCTATCCCATGACTCTTTAGTTTTGCCAAAAGTCTCTCATGAGGGACCTTGTCAAAGGCTTTCTGAAAGTCCAGATACACAATATCAACCGACTCACCTTTGTCCACCTGATTATTCACTCCTTCAAAAAACATAACAGATTAGTAAGACAAGATCTTCCTTGTCTAAAGCCATGTTGGCTGTCTCCCATTAGGTCATGACTATCTACATGCTGAGTAATTTCATTCTTTATGATGGTTTCTACCATTTTTCCCGTACTGATGTCAGGCTCACCGGTCTGTAGTTTCCCGGATCACCCCTGGAACCCTTTTTAAAAATTGTTGTTACATTGGCGATCCTCCAATCTTCAGGTATTAGAGATGATTTTAATGATAGTTCACAGATTACTAATAGCAGGTCTGCAATCTCTTATTTCAGTTCTTTCAATACCCTTGGATGTATACCATCCGGCCCAGGTGATTTGCTACTCTTCAGCTTATCTAATAGTTGTAATACATCTTCCCGATGTATTGATATTTCCTTCAATTCTTCCGCACCTTTAAATACCACTTCAGTCATGGGTAACATCCCTACATCTTCCTCAGTAAAGACTGAAGCAAAGAATTCATTCAGTCTCTCCGCTATTGCCTTGTCGCCTCTTAGTGCTCCTTTAACCCCTTTATCATCTAATGGACCAACTGACTCTCTCACAGGTTTTTTGCTACGAATGTACTTGAAAAGGTCTTTACTTCGCGTTTTTGCTTCTGCAGCAAGCTTCTTCTCGAATTCTCCCTTTGTAATAGCGAAGTGTCCGCAACCAATAAAACCCGGAGTCTATTGACTAGAATTCAAGCCAGTTTAATGTGCACAGACTCAGACAATGATACATAAAAAATGGCTGAGCCCAGAGCTCAGAGAAATGACAGTTTATATACCTTTCTTCCCCAATCTAATACAGGTCAACCTCATTGGTCTTGGTGGCCCAGCTACTTTCATCCAATAGCCATCTGTGACTGGGCTTACCCCCTTGTTCCCCCCCGTGCACATCTCTCTCGCCATGGCTCAAAACTTCAGACATAACATATATTCTGCTTAATTTCAATCTGCTTCTCTCTACAAGGTCAGTGTATTAGCAAGGATACAGTGTGCAAGCAATAATACTGGAACAGACATCTGTGCTTAAAACATAACAAAAACAGTGGAATAGTTTTACTTTTGCTTATCAGAAGCCTTCTTATCAAAGGCAGAGCAAGGCAGTTTCTAACAGCTACCGGTATTTCTGTAATATTCCAGAGTCAAGTTATAATACTCTAAGGTGGAGGGGGGAGGACTTACGCAGAGCTGACAGGCAGAGACAGTTTTACAAGATGAAGTAGGCCATCGCCTATCACATTCCCTCCTTTTGATTATTCACACCCGCACATGAGAAAGGGTGAGAATCTAATCACACATATATATGGCAGTACTTTAAACTATAGTAGAAGGATCACTTCGGGGTATACGGTAGTAGTCCCATGTTGCTAATATTTGTGCTGCTTCCCTGCGGTCAAGACTATTATCAATAATGGAGCGTAGCATATGGAAGCATAGGGGAAGGAAACATGGGATACATAAGCAAACAGTTACAATCAAGAATACAAGTATGACAAGTGTCTTCAGGCCGCCTAGGCCTGAAAACCAAGAACCAAACCAGCCATCTAGTTGCAAGCCATGCCACGTTTGGACTGGAACATAAGTTTGTTTTCTCATGTGATTGGCTATATCTTCTACTACCTGTCCTTCATTATCTATTTGCAAGCAGCAGTTAGTTAAATTCAGCTTGCCACATACTCCTCCTTCAGCTGCAAGCAGATAATCTAAAGCTAAGCGGTTCTGGTAAATGGCTGTACGCATCTGTGTGGCTTGTTTAGCTAACAAGGTTAGTGCTCTACTAGTTTCATTGGTTATAATTTCAATAACAGCTTGCAAATGTATAATACGATCTAACATATATATATAGGGGTGCAGTAGCCCCAAGAACTATCTTGCGCCCAGGTAGCAGGTCCATAGTAAGAAACAATTCACTCTGGCGGCCATTCTTCAGAGGTTGCATCCCATTTGTCCCACTGGCCAATTCTCAGAGCTTCTCGTTTCTGTCGACTTTTATATACAGGAAACCCCAATTGTTCTCCGTGGGAAAGGGGCAAAAGAAAGAAAAGGTCGTATTGTTCCAAGAACACATGCTCCTCCCCATTTGGCAGGGAGTTTAGCATATGCTCGGGTGCCACAAATCCAATATAGTCCAGGTGGAGCTTGCCAAGTGCTGTGTGTAGCCAGATTTGTCCATATCCTGGCCAAATAAGGAAAGATGATCAGAGGATTAGAAGGTTCTGGAGTATTGGCACCTGACCACCAAGAAGTCTTTCCAGTTGTGGCATTGTAATATTTTTGGTTCAAACAGACCAGTTGTCCTACCAATGCGGTTAATTGTGGTCCTGCTCATACAAAACACAGTCTACCCACTATAGAGTGGGCGAGGACCCATTCATTGGTAGTGTTATGCACATCAGTTTGGTTATATGGTACGGAATAGTTCAGTTCTTGTGCTTCCCAAGGCCACTGGTCTCCCATTTGAGTTCCTCCACAAAAGAGACAGTCCGAGATCTGGAGGCTGGATGCCACAGCTCCAGCTAGTTCGATGAACAAATTCTGTGAAGCATGGGGGACTACAAATTCTGCCTTCATGGCCTCATGGAAGGTATGATGTATGCGATAAGGTGCAGAAACATGAGTCTTTACACACCTTTGCCTGCCTTATCAATGCCTTGCATTTGACTTGCCAGTGCTTGTGCTGTTTCCAGGTTTCGTCGTTTGGCTCTTTTTTCCATTTCCTGAAAGATGCTTTTTTGGCAACAGCCTCTCTGACCTCACCTTTAAACCATGCTGGCAGTTTTTTAGACTTCCTTCCACTTTTCTTAAAGTGTGGAATACAGCTGGTCTGGGCTTCCAAGATAGTATTTTTCAACAACAGCCAGGCCTGATGTATGTCTTTAACCTTTGCAACTGCTCCTTTTAGTTTTTTCTTAGTCTCCCTTTCGAAAGTTAAAAGGTAGTACTGTGGATTTCCCTACTATCCCTCCTCCACTAATTAAATCAAAGGCGATCATGCTATGATCACTATTGCCAAGTGGCCCCAACAACCTTATCTCTTGCACTAGATTTGGTGTTCCACTAAGGATTAGGTCTAATATGGCTTCCCCTCTGGTCGGTTCATGAACCAGCTGCTCCAAGAAGCAGTCATTTATTTCATCTAGGAACTTTATCTCCCTAGCATGTCCTGACGTGACACTGACCCAGTCGATACCGGGGTAGTTGAAATCACCCATTATTATTACTGTGCTGTAACTTTTGTTAGCTTCCTTGATTTCTTTGAGCATTTCATCATCCATTTGGTCATTCTGGCCAGGCGCTCGATAGTACACCCCCACTGCCATTGCCTTCCCCCTTTTACATGGAATTTCAATCCATATAGATTCTACAGCAGATTTTGTTTCCTGCAAAACTTTAATCCTTTCTGACTCAGTGCCCTCTCTAACATAGAAAGCAACCCCTCCACCAATTTGACCAGCTCTATCATTACGATATAGTTTGTACCCAGGTATCACAGTGTCCCACTGGTTGTCGTCCTTCCACCATGTCTCTGATATTCCAATCATATCTAACCTTTCATTTAGTGCTATATATTCTAACACTCCCATCTTATTTTTTAGACTTCTAGCATTTGCATACAAGCATTTTAGAGAATGTATTTTATTCATATTAATTTGGCTGTTAGACATGGGTAATTTGGGATCTTTAAGCTCTGTCTGCTCCATACTTGAGGGCATTTGGGCTACTTTACTCTTTTGTGGAACCTCTCTGCTTTTGGTAGTATCCTTCAAAGATACATTCTTCCGAACCATCCGCTCTTGGGCGACTGTCTGCTTTCCCCTAATATCTAGTTTAAAAGCTGCTCTATTTCCTTTTTAAAGGTTAATGCCAGCAGCCTGGTTCCATCCCGGTTAAGGTGAAGCCCATCCCTTCGGAAGAGCCCCTCCTTTCCCCAGAAAGTTCCCCAGTTCCTAACAAATCAAAAACCCTCATCTCTGCACCATTGTCTCATCCACACATTGAGACTCCGGAGCTCTGCCTGCCTTTTGGGTCCTGCGCGTGGAACAGGAAGCATTTCGGAGAATGCTACCCTGGAAGTTCTGGATTTCAACTTCCTACCTAAAAGCCTAAATTTTGTCTCCAGAACCTCCCTACCACATTTTCCTATGTCATTGGTACCGACATGTACCAAGACAGCAGACTGCTCCCCAGCACTATCTAAGACCTTATCTAGGTGGCGCGTGAGGTCCGCTACCTTCGCACCAGGCAGGCATGTTACCAGGCGATCCTCACATCCACCAGCCACCCAGCTATCTACATGCCTAATGATCAAATCACCAACTATAACAGCTGTCCTAACCCTTCCCTCATGGGCACATGGCCCTGGAGAAACTTCCTCGGTGCGAGAGGGTTTTACATCACCTGGAGGACAGGTCCTAGTTAAGGATCACTTCCTGCCACACCAGGGTGATGCTCTCCTACTGGCTTTCTTCCCAAGGCCCCACGCCGACCAGATGTTGGCGGCTCTCCACACACTCAACTGCAAGAGAGCCCTTGCCTTCTATCTGCAGTGCACCCAGGCTCATTGCAAGTCTGGCCGGCTTTTCGTGACATACGATTCCAATCGACTGGGGCAAGCAGTCACTAAACACACCCTTTCCATTTGGAAGGCAGACTGCAACGGCTTTGCTCACACGAAGGCAGGTGCCCCGTTAGATCGTCACATCACCGTGCTCGGGGTCCGGGCCAAGGCAGCCTTGATGGCCTCGCTGTGCTCCATGACCCTGATGGACATTTGCCGGGTGGTAACCTGGTCTTCAGCAAACACCTTCGCTGCACACTACTGCCTGGAGAGGGAGTCCCGTCGGGACAGCGCCTTTGGCCAGGCCATAATCGGTTCGAGGTATAAGCAACTCCTGCCCTCCAACCCTTCTTCACAGCTACCGAGGACCCAGGCTCCTTCGGGCATGGGCTTCTGCTTCTGACCTCCCGGAGGTATGTTTTGGTTACAGGTTCGGTAGCCTGTAGCTGGGGAGTCCCATAAGTGAGGACTGACTTCCTGCTTGTTCCTGGAGAAAGCGTAGTTACTCACCTGTAAGGTGTTCTCCAGGGACAGCAGGAATCAGTCCTCATTACCCTCCCACCTCCCCTGATGAGTTGCTGGATTTTTATCCTTCCCTTGCCATCTGCTTGGTAGGGCTCAAGCTAAGGGACCTGACTGAGCAAGATGGTACCCTTGGGCAGGAAGAGGACCACACATGCATGTAAGCAATCCCAAAGGCTTTCTTTGAAAGCTGGGCAATTGCTCTGCGCGGGCTCTGTCAGTGCCGACATCACCCATAAGTGTGAGGACTGATTCCTGCTGTCCCTGGAGAATACCTGTTACAGGTGAGTAGCTACGCTTTCTCCAGTTTTGCTTCTCCTGTTAGCCTTTTCCTCCTCTGTTTTCGGTAGCCTGTAGTTTGGGAGTCTCATATATGAAGACTTCATTCAATGTAGAAAGTGTAGTTATTCATCTTTAGCAGCTGTTCTCCATAGACAGCAGGATTAAGTCCTCACAACCCTCCCACCTCCCCAAGGAGTTGCTTTATCTCTAGGAATAAGCAGGAATGTAGTCTTCACATATGGGTATCGTCGGTACCGACGGAGCCTGCGCGGAACGCTCCCCAGCGTCCAATTAGAAAGCTTCTGGGAGCATCCCACAGCGCCTGCGTGCTGCCTTTCCCAACTGCCTCTCTCCAGTTCTTCGGTCGTTGTTCCTGTCACCGCAGAAAATTTTTCTCTATTCTCTTTCTTTTTTGTGGTCGCGTCTGCCTTCCCTCGACGCTATACCGGTACCGCCGGTTCGTTCGTTCTTTCTTTCTGTCTAAAAAAAAATATATGTATATATAGTATTTTTTTCCAAACTTTTCTTCCTCAGATGCATGTGCCAGTTTGGGCCTTAGGCCCAAAACTTCCTTTACATGGAAAAACCCGCTTCGGTTTTTAAGAAGTGCAGCAGGAGTGGCGGTACCATCTCCGTCACCGACACCCATGAGTGGTGTCTTAAATGTTTAGGTCCTGACCACACGCCTGATTCTGTCTCTCCGTTGGTGGCAATCTTTGGAAAACCTTTTAATAGGCTCCCCTTTCCAGCAACCACCACCTCAGGCTATCCTAACAGCAGATGCCTCCAAGATGGGTTGGGGAGCCCATTTGGGCAATCTATCAACGCAGGGCCTTTGGTCCTCACAGGAGGCTCTTCTTCATATAAACCTACTAGAACTCAGAGCCATCTCCAATGCTATTCAAGTCTTTTGCACCCAGCTCATAAACAAAACAGTTCTGGTGCAAACAGACAATCAAGTAGCCATGTTTTACCTCAACAAACAAGGCGGAACAGGCTCTCTGCAACTATGCAACGAAGCTCTGCGACTATGGGCCTTTGCCAGAGAGCATCAGATTCATCTGCTGGCAGTCTATCTTCCAGGCGTTCAAAACGTTTGGGCAGACAGACTCAGTCGAGTACTCCTGCCACACGAGTGGTCACTCCACTCCTACCATCTTGCTCGGGTTTTTCATGCCTGGGGAACACCAGACATAGACCTCTTTGCAAGTCCACAGAATGCCAAACTTCCCCGGTTTTGTTCCAGACTTCCAGCACAGAACTGTCAAACCAGGGATGCATTCCTGCTCCATTGGGGTCAGGATTACCTATATGCATTTCCACCAATCCCTCTAATCCCCAAAACCTTATTCAAGCTCCAGAGGGACAAAGGACGCATGATCCTCATAGCGCCTTCCTGGCCGAGGCAAACATGGTATCCTCTTCTCTTGCATCTCTCTCAAGCCACCCCTCTGGAGTTAGGGAGTGCTCCAGATCTTCTGTCCCAGGACAATGGATCTCTACTGCACCCCAGTCCCCAGTCCCTACATCTCAAGGCCTGGATCTCCAGGAACAAGCAGGAATAAGTCCTCACATATGGGTACGTCGGTACCGACGGAGCCTGCGCGGGAAAGCTCCCCAGCCTTTCAGATGAAAGGCTTTTGGGGCCTCCCACTGCACATGCGCGCTGCCTTCCCGCCTTCCTGACCAGCTCTCCTCAGTTTCTCTTTTTCCGCGGAGCCAGCAGGTCGTGTTCCTGTCACCGCTGAAGAAATTGTGAAATTTGTTGTTTTTCTTTAGACCGCGTACCTGCCTTCCCCATACCGAAACCGGTATCGCCGGTCTCTCTTTCTTTCTTTTAAAAAAAAAAAAAAAGACTTTTTTTATTTTTTCTTCAGCACAGCTTGGTACCTGTTGTGTTAGGCCTTAAGGCCTACACAAATTCTCCTCATGGAGAAGCCAGTCCCTGGTTTTAAAAAATGTACCAAATGCAGTGCTGTCATTTCTGTCACAGACACCCATGAATGGTGTCTCAAATGTTTGGGACCTGACCACTCCATACCGGACTGCCCATCCTGCACCCAGATGTCTAAACGTGGTTTGCAGAACCGGGCCAACAAGCTCCATGTGCTGTTTCCTTCAGAAGCATCACAGTCATCCAGGTCTTCCTCTCCGGATGGATCTCAGGTAACCAAAACTTCTGTGGGCAAATCCTCTAAAAGCAAATCTCTTTCTAAAGATCGAGAGGCTCTCAATTTTGAGTTCGAGGATTCTGCCCAGGCCAAAAAACCCCGGCGGGAGGTTCCGGCCTCCAAAGCAATCATGGGGTCACAGGTTGACATTGATGGCACGGCCTCGACCGATCACCTGTTGGACTGCTCTGGGGTACCGGCCCATACCGGTACCGACATCCAGGCAGTAGTGGCGTCTATGGGCAGTACTGTCCAGACCATGCAGCAGGCCGTTCTGGCATTCATTAAGGCTGCGACGCCCTCGGTACCGATTTCATCGGTACCGACTCCGGTTCCGGTATCCACACCGGAACCGAGACCATCGACTTCCAAACGTCGATCGGTTCCGCATGCCGGATTCAGGCTTTCGCCCGGTACCGATCCCATGCCCGATACGCCCGATGTCGATACCGATCGGCATGCGTATCGTACATTAGAAGCACAGGGGGAATACTCAGATTCTTCTGATGAATTCAATTCCTCTGATGACTCTGCTGAGCTTACTCTTCCTGAGGAGCCCTCTTCTCCAAAGAGGAGGATGTCTCCTCCAGAGGATTTATCCTTTCAGGATTTCATTGTTGATGTAGCTAAAGCACTTTCTATTGCTACATCTTCTGAAAAAGAACCCAGATCAAAAAATTGGATATTTTAGGATACTCTAAAGCTCCTAAAGAGGCAGTTACTCTGCCTATCCATGAAATCCTTCAAGAACACTTGATGGATTTGTGGGAGACTCCTTTAACACTGTCTCCCCATTCCCGTAGGTTGGACACCATGTATCGGGTCCCTCCTTCGCCTGGGTTCCAGAAAACTCAGCTGCCTCACCACTCTATTGTGGTGAAGTCTGCCATGAAGAAAATAAAGAGTCCTAAAAGGCATTCTTCTACCCCTCCAGGGCGAGAATGTAAGACCCTAGACTCTTTTGGAAGAAAGATGTTCCAGGCTAGTATGCTTATAGCCAGGATCAATTCTTATAGCCTTTATATGGGCATGTTTCTTGGACAACTTGCCCTAAAAATACAGAATTTTGCCCCCTTTATCCCTGATGATCAAAGGGCGGACTTCTTTTCTATGGTGACACAACTTTCAGAGGTCTCCAAGTTCTCCAACAGGGCAGCCTTTGATTCCTTTGAGGTTGCAGGCAGAGCTTCGGGAATTGCTATTGCAGCCCAACGTCTCGCTTGGCTCCAGGCTTCTGACCTAGAACCCTGGGTTGTAGATAGCCTCAGGAATCTGCCCTGTGCCGGTGAGAACTTATTTGGGGAAGACTGGCAGATTAAAGCTGCTCAAATGGATGCAGAAAATGCCACTCTAGATAGACTTTCCAAGTCTACTTCTACCCCTGCCAAAAAGAAGTCTTTTAAAAGGCCTTACTATAAGAAGGCCAGATTTCCCACAAATACTGGCCAGCAATCTGCTCAACCTCGCTTTGCGGCTAAGCGTCAACCATCTAAGCAGGTAAAGTCAAAGCCTGCAGTGTCTGCTACACCCCAGCAGGCTCAACCCCCTCAGGGGTTTTGACTTGCCTCTAGAGAACTTGCCGTTTCTGGCTCTAGAACATCCAGAGCCCGTCACCATTCCTGGAAGGCTAGCTCATTTTGCTCCCAGATGGGAACAAATCACATCAGAGCAATGGACCCTCTCTATTATCAGGGAGGGCTACAAACTTCATTTCTCCAGCCTTCCTCCCCATACCATGGTGAGGCAATTCAGTTCTCCCCATCTCTTCTGACCCTGTTGGGTCAGGAAGTCTCTTCTCTCCTTGCCCAAGGGGCAATAGAGGAGGTTCCTCCTCCTCAACAGGGGTTAGGTTTCTATTCCCCTTACTTTCTCATAACAAAGAAGACAGGGGGCTTCAGACCTATCCTAGATCTGAGAGAATTGAACAGGTTTCTATTCAAGGAGAAATTCAAAATGCTCTCTCTGGGCCTTCTCCTTCCATACCTTCAGCGTCAGGATTGGCTTTGTTCTCTAGATCTCAAGGATGCGTACACTCATATACTCATCCATCCATCCCACAGAAAATATCTAAGATTTCTGTTCCAGGGAAAACATTTCTAGTACAGAGTACTACCCTTCGGTCTCGCTTCTGCTCCAAGAGTCTTCACAAAATGCATGGCAGTCGTAGCCGCATTTCTCAGAGGCATGGGAATCTTTGTCTTCCCATATCTGGACGACTGGCTCATCCGAGCTCCATCTCAGTCAGAAGCCCAGATTTCTCTGGACTGCACAAGGCGTATTCTTCAGTATCTGGGACTTGTGGTAAAATTCCCAAATCCCAACTCATCCCTACTCAGTCTCTGGAATTCATAGGGGCCCAATTGGACTCCACCACTGCAAGGGCCTACCTCCCTCTGGTCCGAGGCCAAAGGCTAATAAGCTTGGCCTCCCAGGCTCAGTCCAGAAGTCACTTGTCAGCCAGAGAAATGCTGCAACTTCTGGGCCACATGGCCTCCACGGTACACGTGGTGCCCTACGCTCGTCTTCATATGAGAGCAGCTCAATGGACCTTGGCCACCCAGTGGTCTCAAGCATCAGGGCTGCTCTCAGACCAAATACTCACCTCAAAACGACTGTTTTGGTCTCTCCAGTGCTGGACATCCTCCAAAAATCTGTTGTTGGGGATCCCCTTCCAACCTTCGTTGCCCCAAGCAACCCTCACAACAGATGCCTCCCAGACAGGGTGGGGAGCTCATCTCCAACACCTCTCCACTCAGGGCACCTGGTCTCCTCAGGAGACCACCCTTCACATCAACCTTCTGGAACTGCGAGCAATCTTCCTTGCCCTCACAGTCTTCCACACCCTCCTTGTCAACCTGACTGTCCTAATCCAAACAGACAATCAGGTAGCCATGTTCTCTGTCAACAAACAAGGAGGGACGGGCTCTCTGTCGCTTTGCAACGAAGCTCTCAGATTATGGGCCTTCGCCAGAGAGCACCAAATTCATCTTCTGGCAGTATATCTTCCAGGAGTTCAAAACTCTCGGGCAGACAGACTCAGCCGAGTTCTGCTCCCACACGAATGGTCCCTACATATGGACCAGATACGCAGAATCTTTCAGGAATGGGGGACCCCGGACATAGACCTATTTGCAAGTCCGTGGAATGCCAAACTTCCCCGGTTCTGTTCCAGGACTCCGTGTCAGGGAGCTCAGGCCAACGATGCCTTTCTCCTACATTGGGGTCAGGAATTCCTGTACGCTTTTCCACCCATTCCTTTGATTCCCAAGACTCTGTTCAAACTTCAGAGGGATCACGGATCCATGATCCTCATTGCTCCACGCTGGCCACGCCAAGTGTGGTTCCCTCTCCTTCTACAGCTCTCCCAGGGCTCCTCCCTGGACCTGGGAGCTGCACCAGACCTTCTGTCTCAGGAGCAGGGGACTTTGTGGCATCCAAACCCCAAGTCCCTACATCTCCGAGCTTGGTTACTGAAGGCTTAAGCCTTCATGAGTTTAATCTTTCCCAACCAGTGAAAGATATCCTTCATGCCTCTAGGAAACCCTCTACTAGGCGTTCCTATGCTTTCAAATGGAAACGTTTTTCCATTTGGTGTGCGCAACAGGGTCTTGACGCTCTAGCACTTCCTTTGAATTCTCTACTGGACTATCTCCTGCATCTTTCCAATGCAGGCCTGAAGACGAATTCAGTACGAGTCCATTTAAGTGCTATTGCAGCATCCTTAAAACCTATAAATGGACAACCTGTCTCCTCTCATCCTCTTATTGCAAGATTCATGAGAGGCCTGACTCTAACTAAGCCTCCCATCCGACCTCCTCCGGTAGCATGGGACTTGAATCTAGTTCTGGGTCAACTTATGAAGCCACCTTTTGAACCGTTGGTATCTACCTCCCTGAAATTTCTTTCCTGGAAGGTTCTTTTCCTTATTGCAGTCACTTCGGCTCGCCGCATCAGTGAACTGCAGGCTTTGGTGGCTAATCCACCTTATACCAGATTTCATCATGATAAGGTGGTCCTTAGGATGAATCCCCACTTTATGCCTAAAGTGGTCTCGCCTTTTCATCTTAATCAAGAGGTATATCTACCTGTTTTTTTTTCCCTGGCTCCTCATGCATCCAGTGCAGAGAGGAACCTTCATACTCTTGACTGTAAAAGAGCTCTCGCCTTTTACCTCAACAGGACTCAGCCACATTGAAAGTCTTCCCAACTTTTCGTGGCTTTTGATCCTTCTCATTTGGGACTTCCAGTCACCAAACGTACACTTTCCAATTGGATTGCTCAGTGTATTTCTTTTGCTTACCAGAGTAAGAACATTTCTCTGGAAGGCCATGTCACAGCTCACAATGTGCGAGCCATGGCCACTTCTATGGCTCATCTTCACTCTGTGTCCATAGATCAGATCTGTCGAGCAGCCACTTGGGCCTCGGTTCATACCTTCACAGCCCATTACTGCTTGGACAAGGACTCCCGCCGGGATGCCTTGTTTGGTCAGGCTGTCCTCAAACACCTGTTCCATACTTAAACAACTCCTGCCCACCTTCCCTGGATGGATGCCTGAGATCCATACGAAGATGGTTTACCCTTGGAGGGGGATCTCCCAGGCATCTTAGCTAGGGAGTCCCCATATGTGAGGACTTATTCCTGCTTGTTCCTGGAGATAGCACAGTTACTTACCTGTAACAGGTGATCTCTGGGAACAGCAGGAATTAGTCCTCACAACCCACCCACCTCCCCTAGGAGTTGTATCTTCTATCTATCTTCCTTTCCTCTCTCTATTGTCTCAGCTATAAACTCGAACTGAGGAGAGCTGGTCAGGAAGGCGGGAAGGCAGCGCGCATGTGCAGTGGGAGGCCCCAAAAGCCTTTCATCTGAAAGGCTGGGGAGCTTTCCCGCGCAGGCTCCGTCGGTACCGACGTACCCATATGTGAGGACTAATTCCTGCTGTTCCCAGAGATCACCTGTTACAGGTAAGTAACTGTGCTTTACTCCAGGCCTAGACTTTCAAGATCTAGACCTGTCTCAACAAGTGAAGGACATTCTTCTGGCCTCCAGGAAGCCTTCCACAAGACGCTCTTATGCTTTTAAGTGGAAAAGGTTCTCTTCCTGGGGTTATCAGAGAGGACTTACTCCCTCTTTAGTACCAGTAGACTGTCTCTCTTCTAGAGTATCTCCATTTGTCGGCTTCTGGTTTTCAGACCAATTCTGTTAGAATCCATCTTAGTGCTATTGCTGCATCTCATAAGCTCATAGATGGACAACCAATTTCTTCTCATCCTCTTATTTCCAGATTTATGAGAGGACTTCTTCTAACGAAGCCTCCCATTAAACCACCTCCTGTGGCATGGGATCTTAACCTTGTTCTAGGTGTACTCATGGAGCCACCTTTTGAGCCTTTGGTTACTTCGGATCTAAAGTTTCTTTCATGGAAAGTTCTTTTCCTAATTGCCATCACTTCCGCTAGATGCATTAGTGAACTTCAGGCTTTAATGGCTGATCCGCCTTATACAAGGTTTCATCATGATAAGGTGGTTCTTAGGACCCACCCTCATTTTCTTCCAAAGATGGTTTCACCTTTTCATTTAAACCAGTCAGTTTATCTTCCCGATTTCTTTCCTAGGCCTCATTCCTCCTCTGTGGAAAGGAAACTTCATACTTTGGACTGTAAAAGAGCTCTAGCTTTTTATCTCCAAAGGACCCAGCCTCTCAGAAATTCTTCTCAACTTTTTGTGACTTTTGACTCTAGCCATTTAGGACTTCCTGTCACTAAAAGAACCCTCTCTAAGTGGATTGCAGATTGTATTTCCTATACATACCAAAGTAAAGGAATACCTCTTGAAGGCCATGTCACAGCTCATAATGTCAGAGCCATGGCAGCCTCAACAGCTAACCTTCGTTCAGTGGCTATTGATGAAATCTGCAAAGCCGCAACTTGGGCCTCAGTACATACTTTCACTGCCCATTATTGTCTGGACAAGGACTCCCGCCGGGATGCTTTGTTTGGTCAAGCTGTTCTGCAGCACCTTTTCCACTCAGTTCAACTCCTACCCTCCATCCACTTGGATGCCTGAGGTCCCTGGGGGAAGCATGGCCCGTCTACATGGATTTGCTACATGCTGGGTCTTCCCTAGGCATCTTTCAGCTGGGGAGTCCCCATATGTGAAGACTCAATCTCCAGGAACAAGCAGGAATGAGTCTTCACATATGGGTACGTCGGTACCGACGGAGCCTGCGTGGGAACGCTCCCCAGCATGCAGAAAGAAAGCCTTTGGGAGCATCCCACACGCATGCACGCTGCCTTCCCGCCTATTCACTTTCCTCTCATCAGTTTTCCATTTTCCGCGGAGCCAGCAGGACGTATTCCTGTCACCAATGTTGCCTCTAATTTTCTGTAGGCTGTGTGTGCATAAAATATCAGCTGTGTGCAGCTTTTGAAGGAAGGTTAAATTTTTGTGCGCCACATAACGACACTCGGAGTTATATACTTTAAAATTTGACTACACGTCAGAATACAGTAGTACACCACATTGATTTTAATCAAATTAAATGAAAATAGACTATTACTAAATGAAGCGGGAAATTTCTAGTAATTACAATCATAGCTTTTAAATTTTAAGACGTCTGTGTTTTCTATCAGAATCAGAGCTGTAATTTTTGTGCGCTCTGTTGTAAAGTATGTGCGCTCGCTCGGCGAGGTGTGTGCACGCGCACAGCTTAGAGGGAACAGTGCCTGTCACTGCAGAAAATTCTTCTTTTTTATTCTTGTTTTTTGTGGTTGCGTCTGCCTTCCCTCGATGCCACCGGTACCGCCAGTGCTTTTCTTTCTTTTACTAAAAATCTCTTCTTTTTTCAAAGGAATTTTTTCCTGTTTAGTGCCTGACGGTTTCTTGGCCACTAGGCTTCTATCCTTTCCATTATGGAAAAGCCAGCCACTATCCTTAAGAAATGCTCAAAGTGTGGCGGTACAAATATATTTTTAGATACTCATTCTTGGTGTCTAAAATGTTTAGGCCCTGACCATTGCCCACTGGCGTGTCTCTCCTGCAGGAGCTTGAATAGAAGAAGTCTTCAGGATCGAGCGCAACTTGATGCTCGGTTCACATCAGGTTCGATGTCACCAGCCAGAATATCAGAAACAAAAACAGGAAGCGGCAGATTCAACACCCAATGAATTTATTATAACCAAATAAGTGGCCTAAGCCCAACACAGGCCGTGTTTCGTATATAACTTCCTCAGGGGCTATCAGGACACACTAAAAAATAAATTATAAAACCATATTAGTATAAATAAACGATAAATATACCAAAAAAGAAGGGTTAAAATAAAAATTTTGTGACATGAATATACAATATACATAAAATAAAGGCGAAATTGGACTATATCAAATAACTTGCAAAGAAAATTCATCAATAATAATCAATTAAAATCATAAAAAACCATATACAGTCACTAAAAATAAACCCTAATCTATTCAATAAACTGTATTATGGATCTGATAACATATAAGTCTATTCAACAAACTGTTCTATGGATCTGATGACATATAAATATGTATACATACATATGTAGAAGTACATAAATAGAATAATTAAATAAATAAATAATTAAAAGTGCTAAATGGAATCCAATAAAAAATACCAAACAATTTGTAATCGTACAAACACATGTAACAAAAATGTAAAAAATGCCATATACAAACACTTAAAATTGAATCCTCATATATTAAATAAATTATGCTATAAATCAGTTAACATATAAATATGTATACATACATATACATAAGTGTATAAATAATACAATTATTAAATAAATAAATAACTAAAAATGCTAAGAGGAATACAAAAAATAAAATCAAACATTTATAATTCTACAAGAATATACCAAAAATGTAAAAAACAACTATGTACAATCAAAGATGAGAAGGGATGAGGAGACTAAAGGAGTAGGTCTGAATGAAAAACAATTATGCTAATACTAAAAAAACTATATTGTAAAGTTGAACATTACCTGTGGGTGTGATGTGCATAGACTATACCAGGCTCAAAAGAGACAATGGAAGTCGCAACTATCAGAAAAACTTCTAAAGATTAAAAATAAAAGCGGAAAACTTACGCCAAAATAGATAAATTAAAATCATGTACAAATATTGCACTCTACTTTAAAAAAATAACAATAAATAAAATTATAATAACAATAAATAAAATTATAATAACAATAAATAAAATAATATAAAAGATAAGAATATACTACTTTATATTGAGGAATAGAAGGTATTGGATGCTACCCCCATAAAAATATAAATATATTTCTAATTGTAAAAAAATACCCTCATTAAAAATACATGACCATACACATAAGCCAATAATAGAATAATAAATTAGATAAAAAATGTATAGGTTATATGAGCCCAGAAAGAGAAAGAAAGACGAAAAGGGGGGGGGGGGAAGGGGGGGGGGGGGAGGGGGGGGGGGGGTGGGTTTGGGAGGGGGGAGAGGGAAGGGTGAAGAAGGGAAAGGGAGAAAAAGGGGGGGAAGTGGAGGGTGGCAGGGAAGGGGGAAGGAAAGACAAAGGGAAGGGGAAAAAAGGAGAGAGGGGGAAGGGAAGGAGAAGGAGAGGAAAGGGAAAGAGGGAAGGGGGAGAGGAAAGGAAAGGAAGGAGGGGGAGGGGGAGGGGGGGAGGAGAAAGGGAGGGGGGGGGGGGAAGGGAAGGGGAGGGAGGGGAGAGAAAAGGGGGAAGGAGGAACTGTTTTAAATCGTTTTAAGCCCAAACTAACTCCGATATTGGAGGAACATATTGTCTCTCTAAGAATCAATACAGGGGAGACCCATAACATTAAAAATTGGGGACACCAGACAGTGCTCAAAAAGAAGTCCAAATAAACACATCCAAACATTCTAATCTCTCTTGCCTTCACAAGATCCGATGGATACCTCGTACCACGTGATCCACTACAGGATTCTGACACAATGTTCATAAAACCTTAAAAGAAATGCATATTGGGTTATTATAGTCTCGAACACAGAGTGCAGGGAAGATCGGATACAAGCACTGAAACAATAAGCGAAAACCTAAATCTTCAAAACAAAGGAGCATTATAAACTCCTACGAGAAGACTGAATCAGCTGCACATGTCCGTTTAAAAATGCGTTCGATGAGAACCCAACCAAAAGAGTTAAATTCATGATAAATTCCAGAAAGAGCCCTACTCTAAAACCAGATCACATTAAAAAGCAAGGGACTGTTAAAAAAGGCTATAAAAATAAAACTTCACCTAACCCGAGGGGAAACACGAATCGTTTGAGTGGCTAGCGCTGTTTCTTTGTGGACCCCCACCAGCCAGAATATCTCCTTTCTCACAGGATCAGGTAACCAAACAAAAGTCTGTTAAGACTAGCCAGTCCTCGCGTGGTAGATCTCCTTCTAAGCATCGAGATGCCTCTGGCGTTGCCCTTGGACATTTTGGCAATAAAGCCCCGGCGGGAGTCTTCGGGCTCCAAAGCATTAACGGGGCTTCAGGTTGTTCCCGGGGTTCTTACCTCCATGGACATACCTGGGCCATGCTTGGTGGTTGTGGCCGCTTCGAGCGGTACCGACACCCCAGCATCGGCTATGGTGATGGATGAGATATTCCTCACCGATGAACGTAGTCTAGCGAATCTCTCAGCTACTTTGGTACCGCTAGAGTCGCTGCAGACCGTTCCCCGATTATCGGTATCTGCTTCGGTACCGGTACCGGTATCTGCACTGGTGTCGGTACCGTCGATGCTTGCTTCGACAGACTCGCTTCCTTTGATGTCGAGCCTGGAATCGCTCTCTAGCATGGAGGATTCGGTACCAACTCGTCTCGGTACCGACCTCGGGCGGTACCGAAGACATCTCTTTAAAGAAAATCCAATGCTTCATCCTTTCAAGTCTTCCAATCCCGATGACTGGGATGAATCCATCGGTACCAAGGCTGAATTTTCAACAATTCTAGCCTTTACCTGTCATTTCAGAGGGTCCTCCTCAGGAGAGATTTCTTTTCAAGCTTTTCTGCTTGATATGGCAAAGTTACTTGCAATTTCTATACCTGGTAAAGAATCCATAGCAGGGGATTCAGAAGCTCTGCAATTCCCCTGGATTCCAAAGGAGGTCATCATGCTTCCTTTGCATCAGATCTTACAAGATCTACTATTAAGAATGTGGGAAACTCCTTTAACGGTATCCCCACATTCTAAGACACTTGACACTATGTACAAGGTGCCACCTTCTCCAGGTTTTCAAAAGACTCAACTTCCTCATCATTCTATTGTAGAATCAGCAATGAGGCGTATTAAGAGTGCAAAGAAGTGCTCTTCTTATCCGCCAGGTCGTGAGTCTAGGACTTTAGATGCCTTTGGACATCGATGCTTCCAGGCATCCATGCTTTCAGCAAGAATTATCTCATATATTTTCTATATGGGATTATCTCTTGAAGAGGTCACAAAGAACTTAAAGCTTTTGAACCCTTTTCTTCAAGAACATAAAAGAGCAGACTATTTCTTATTAGTCAGTCATGCTCAAAATGTCTCTAAGTTCCGTAATCGTGCTTCCCTGGACTGTTTTGAGTCTATTAGCAGAACCTCTGCTATAGCCATAGGGGCACGACACATAGCCTGGCTCCAAGCTTCAGACTTGGACAAATGGGTACAAGAAAGGCTGGGAAATACTCCTTGTACTGGTGAAAATCTCTTTAACAAGGATGCTTTATTCCAAGCTAATCAGTTAAACACTGATATTGTTGCTTTCAGAGGATTGTCAAAACTTTCCTCTATCCCAGCTAGTAAAAAATCTCCTAACAAACTTTATCCCCCTAAAGGAAAAAAGTTTTATCCATCTTCTACCCATCATGTAGATGTTTCCAAAAAAGGGCAACATCATACCAGGCTAAGAAAATCAAAACCTCAACAGGCTCAGCAAACCCAGCAGGCGCAGGGTTTTTGATATTTCATTCATTAAATCTCTTTTTCCTGTTTGAAGTTTAGAACCGGTAACCTACTTCTTATCAACAGAAGCATCTACAATTCATCTCATCCTTACTGAGATATCAGTGATACACTGACTCAATCCTCGACCCTAGGCATGAATCTCTTGCCACAAGAGAAATCCATTCTTTTAGCTCTAAGAGCTATTGAGGACAATCATGCCCTACAAGTAACAGGGTTCTCCTCTTCTTTTTGAAGGAAAAAGAGGAGTAACAACTAACAACAAGGCAGGCTATGCCCTTCACCTTGACAGTTTTCCTGTACGAGGATATCTCATAGTTTTGACTGCAAGGGGGCTTTATCTTTTCAGGGACTTACCAAATTGTAAGTCTTCTCAACTCTGTATTTCTTTCTATCCCTCTTAGTCGAGTCATTCAGCCTCTAAGAGTGATACTATTCAACTGGAGGGCTTACACTTTAAGCCCATAGGATTTTCTTCAATACCTATTCCAGTAAGTAGTTTCCATACACAGTTTTCTTCCCCTTGCAATCTTCTCAAATATTTCTTTTAAGACAGCTTGTCAGACGGTAATGGAGTTTTACCACTCCTAATTATGTCTGTCGGCCCTTTTCCAATCTATAGGACCTAACTTTTTCTGCTGCCTTAATAACAGATAATTCCAAGAGAGGTTCTACAACCCACTTGGACAATTTAGCATTGCAGGCAACCGGCCTGTCTACTATTCTTAGCCATCTTCAATTCTTTTTGGCTCCAACAGAATAGATTAGGTTGCACACTGGCAATTAAACAGCCAGATCTCACCTAAGCAACCTACAACATGCTCTCTGCAATTATACAAAAAAGCTCTGCAACTATGGGCCTTTGCCAGAGAGCGCCATTCCTAGTAGGTAACTTCCAGATGGTTAAAAAGGCTTTGCCCAGTCATGCTCCTACATGGCTGGGTTTTTTCCTACTCTCACCATCTTCCTTAAAATTTCCTTTTTAAGGAAAAGGAACCAGGGCTTAGACCATGTGAAAGCATAAAGAATTGCTCAATTCCCTGGTTTGTTCCACATCCCCAGTGGAACTCTTACAACAGGGATGCATTCCTTTTCACTGCAGTCGGTCCTTGTCTAGTGCTTTCCTTCTAATTCCCAATACTTCATTGAAGCTTATGCTGAACAAAGAACGCATGATACTCATATTGCCCTCATAGAGGGGCAAACAT